>OX376306.1:20000-32500 GCA_947369205.1 Cantharis rufa | reverse complement strand
CGTGTGGGTGCGAAAAACGATGTAAAAATTTTTTCGAGTGCGCATGCGCAAACCAAAAAACGTTTAGTGGGGCGCGTAAAGCCCAAATCTGTGGTTCTCCCGCGAGTGAGAGTGCAAGCGAGGGAAAGTGTTACGCGCGGTCCCCCCCCGTCTCCGGAGTCGGTATCGAAACCTGCGGGAGTGCCGTCGAGATCGGGTAACCAACCCCGGTGGAGGTGGCACGACCGTGGGGCCGGCGAAGGGACGCGGGTCCGGGACGAAGAGATGAGAAGACGCCCGGCCGGGCGAAGAAGGGCCGAAAACTCCTAAGCCAAGGTGACGGAAGTCGCGCCGAAGGCTGAGTGGCATCCGGGAGTATAAGACGGATGTCCCTAGCGGCAACAAAACCAAAGAACGCTATGAATATGGATAAAGAGAATGAGAAAACGTTTACCGCACAGGGGGGGGATACCCCAGTGCCGGTCGTGGAGGTTGTCGGAGTGGGCACCTCGCGACCGTCATCAAGCGACCACTCAGGGACTCCGGTGGATGCCCAGGCCGGGTCCCTTCTAACAGCTACTGGAACCAAAAGAACGCCCAACAGGGGAGGGGTCCCCACCATGCATGATTGCATTACGGACCTCAAAGCAGAATTGAGGAAAAACCCTAAAAACACCAGCAACAAAGTCAAGGACCTTATAAACTCCTTGCTCAGGGCTCAAGCGCGTGATGAAATGAACAGAAAGGCCGCGCAGACGGAAAGATGCGCGGGATCCTCCAGAGATATCACCGAGGCTCTATTGGAGAAATTCAACGAGCAACAAGAAACCCTCCGCAAGGTGGTGGAGGAGGTAAAAAGATGCTCGTTGGAAATTAAAGAACTGAAAAAAGATAAAGATGACCCGCCACCTCGTAACAACGATAACGAGGTGAGCGAAAAGATAGACAAGTTGTCCAAGGCCATGGCGGAGGTTTCCAAAGCCGTGGGATCATTACACGAAAGACAATTCGAGACGTCCTTCCCCCCGGATCAGACCACGCAGCTGGGAGATTTCATCACCCAAGCGAAAGATCTAGGGGAAGCGGTAACTAAACTGAAGACGACATTGGAAAAAGTGGAAGTCGGCAACAAAAAGGTGCTGAAGGAGCAGTCCACCAGCATCACCGGATTGCTCCCGAAGACGTATGCACAAGTGGTGCCAAAGCACAACCCTAGTGCGGCAAGTACGCCTATGGCAAAAACAAGTGCCAAGAAGAATAAAGAAGCGACCCTGAGTCTGCTCTACCCACCGCTGGGGGCACAAACAACCCTGGGAAGACCCCCGGCACCGTCGACGGGCGCTACCAGAAAGCCATCGTCGGCAGTTAACATAATAGAGAGGGTAGAGAAGAAAAATGAAGCCAGCCTCGTAGAAGACGGCGAGGAAGAAGAATTCACGGTGGTGGCCGGTAGGAGAAGGAGGTCGTCCTCTGGCCCAAAGCAGCCAAGAAAAGAAAGGTCCGCGAGGTCCCCTGCAGTTCTGCTAAAACTGGGGGAGGGCCAGGATTATAAGACAGCACTCAAAAAGCTGTCGGACCTAGTTGGCCCAAAAGAATTAATCAAACGGGTCAGACAGACCAAAGGAGGGGATCTACTGGTGGAGGTAGATTCCAAAAATGACAAATTGGACCTGCTCAAAATTGTGCAGGATGGAGGCATGACGGCTAACCCCCTCACTCGGGCACAGACCGTCCAAATTCGAGACATCGATTTGCTGTCGACGAAGGAGACCATTTACAATAACATCCTCAACATCACGGGACCTGCAGGACACATAACCCTGCAGGACCCCATACCGTCGTATGGAAACACCCAAATGGTTCTGGTCTCCGTAGATCCCGACAGCGCTAGGAAACTACTAGCTGAAAAAAGAGTGAAAATTGGAATGGTGAGCGGATGCCGAGTACGAAGGTCGTACAGGTGCTTTCGCTGTTGGGCCTGTGACCACGACACACAGCAATGCGGCAGAAAAACCGACAGGTCTAACCTGTGCTGGAACTGCTGCAAAGTTGGTCACAGTGCCAAAGACTGTAAAAACGAGCCTTACTGTATCGAATGTAACAAACTCGGCCACAGATACGGCAACTGGGGGTGCCACGCCGGGGATAAAAATCCTACAGGTAAACCTGCACACCGCAAGGGCGGCCCAAGCCCTGCTAACGCACAAAGTGATAGAACGCGGAATACAGGTGATACTGGCGAGCGAGCCAAATCGCCTGCCGGACAGCTGGTGGGCCAGTAACGCGGGAACGGCGGCGGTGTGGATCCCCGACGCGAGGCGAGTGGAAGAGTGGGGCCGAGGGGAGTGCTTTGTTTGGGTTAGATATCTAAAAACCACTTTCGTTAGCTGCTACGTAACCCCAAACTGCACTCTCCAACAGTTCCAGGCGGCCCTGGACGAACTAGTAGATATGGTCCGGAACACCGACGGACCCATCGTGATCGGGGGCGATTTCAACGCCAAGTCGCCGGAGTGGGGGAGCGTTACCCCAGACACGAGAGGCGAGATACTCGCCGAAACTTTGGCAACTACTGGACTCGAGGTGGTCAATCTGGGCGATACCCCCACCTTCAACAGGGGAGGGTCCTCGTCGGTGATAGACATCACCTTTGCCACTCCGGACCTCCACCGTAAGATCCAAAACTGGAGGGTTCTGGAAGAGGAGACGGCGAGCGACCACAAATACATAGCGTTCGAGATACGGTCGCCCACCCCCGAGTCCAGAAAATGCAGAGGGTGGAACCTTCGGAAGCTGGACGACGCTAAGCTAGCGTCAAAGGCGGAAGAAGAGTTTGAAATCGAAATGGAGACTCCGGAGCAGCTAGCCGAAGCCCTCGCCAAAATCTGTGATGCGGCCATGCCACCAAAAACCGCCCTCAGGCGGAAAGGCGCATATTGGTGGAACGGCGAGATTTCTGCACAAAGAGCCGAATGCAACAGGGCAAGAAGGAGTCTCCACAGACTCCGAAGAAGACAAACAAGTGCAAGAGAAGATCTCGAGGAGAAACTCACGCAAGAGAGGAAAAAGTTAGCCCGGCTCATCGAAAAGAGCCAGAAGCTTTGTTGGAGCAAGATAATTGAGCAGCTGGAGGAAGATGTGTGGGGTGTCGGATACAAAATCGTCACGTCCAGACTCGGCAGACAACCGATCCCCGGCATGACAGAACAAAGAACTAAAGACATACTGGATGTTCTATTTCCCAGCCACGACACCCAAGAGTGGGAGCGTCATGCCGGAGAATTCGATCCATTCTCCGTGGAAGAGCTTCAGGAGGCTGCCAGGAGTCTGGGAAACGGGAAGGCACCGGGGCCCGACTGCATTCCAGCAGAGGCCCTGAAGAAACTAGCCGAGAGCCACCCCGCACCCATTCTGAAGGTGTTAAATAGATGTGCCCAGCTTGGCGACTTCCCGAACATCTACAAGAAGGCCAAGCTGGTGCTACTAAGAAAAGGCCAAAAGCCACTTGAGCTCCCGTCCTCATACAGACCTATATGTCTGCTAAACACCACTGCAAAACTGTATGAGAAAATGTTACTCCATAGACTACAGGGAGAGCTCAAAATAAATGATAGACAATACGGATTTCGGAGGGGCAGATCCACTATAGATGCCCTGAAGTATATAACAGAGAAGGCCAGAAGAGCAAGATCGGGTACGTGGCGTACAAGGAGGATGGTGGCGCTGGTCACACTCGACGTACGAAATGCCTTCAACTCCGCAGGATGGAAGCATATAATAGACGCACTGACAAAGAAAGGCATTACACCGGGTCTTTTAAATATTGTCAAGAGCTACCTGACTGCGAGGACTCTACTAGTTGAAGAAGAAATGTACAAGACCACACTTGATGTGACCAGCGGGGTCCCACAAGGATCAGTACTGGGGCCGACCCTCTGGAACGCCATGTACGACGGAATCTTCGAGTTGGAGCTGCCGGAAGGCGTAGAATTGGTGGGATTCGCGGACGACATCACCATCATTGTGGTCGCGAAGACCACCGAAGAGCTCGAGGTAAAGTTGAACGACACAATACGGGCCATCCAAAGATGGATCGCCGAAAAGGGACTCGCACTGGTCCCAGAAAAGTGCGAGTTAGTAATGCTCACCGGAAGGAGAAGGATCCGTCAGCCGACCATAGTGGTAGATCAACACCAGCTGATCCCGGGAGGACAAGTCACGATTCTCGGGGTGACGATCGACAAGAGTCTGACGTTCGCCGCACACATCAACAGGGTGGTGAACAAGGCGGAGAAGAGCTACACCGCCTTGGCAAGGCTCATGCCGAACACACAGGGCCCGAACACCACCAAACGTAGGGTCCTGTCGTCGGTCGTCCACTCCGTAATCCTCTACGGGGCGCCAATATGGTCGGCGGCAATGAAAGTTGCCAAATATAGAGGACACCTTCTCAAAGTACAACGTAAAATGGCAATCCGAATATGCTGCGCATACAGAACAGCTTCGGAAAGCGCGATTCTGGTGTTGGCCGGAATACCGCCGATAGACCTTCTGGTGGAGGAAAGAGCGGCCAATTACACCTCGCCTACTATGAAATCTGCCAATAGAGAAGATATAACGAAAAAATGGCAAAGAAGATGGGATGAGTCAACCACGGGACACTGGACCCGCAAACTTATCCCCAATGTGAAGAACTGGATTCAGAGGAGGCATGGAGAGCTTTGCTACCACCTTACACAAGCTCTGACGGGACACGGATGCTTCAACTTCTATCTGTCGAAAATTGGGAAAGCCGACACACCCCAATGCACCTACTGCGACGAGGCATCCGATACGGCAGAACATACCATCTTTTTCTGCCGGAAATGGTCCCGACAGCGTCAAGCTCTAGAAGTGTCCGAGCCCTTCACACCCCTAAACGCTGTGGAGAACATGCTTGCCTCTGAAGAATTTTGGATTGAGGTCCAACAGTTCATCGTGGAAATAATGAAGACCAAGGAAGACGATGAAAGAAAGCGTCAGAATGGAAGCATAGAAGAAAACATCTAAGAAGAAAAAAGTCCCGAAAGGGCGAAAAAGAAGAAGACGACAGTCGATTCCGAACACACAGCGAAGACTGATTCCGCGCGTGTTCGTGAAAGGTGCATATCAACATCAAGGGAGAGGGTTTTTAGTCAGTAGAAGTCTGACATACCCCCAGACACGGGTCTGGGAAATCCATGAGGATTTTCCCTCTTCCTTCGCACAAAACAAAAAAAAAAAAAAAAAAAAAAAAAAGGTTAGGTTAGGTTAGGTTAGGTTAGGTTAGGTTAGGTTAGGTTAGGTTAGGTTAGGTTAGGTTAGGTTAGGTTAGGTTAGGTTAGGTTAGGTTAGGTTAGGTTAGGTTAGGTTAGGTTAGGTTAGGTTAGGTTAGGTTAGGTTAGGTTAGGTTAGGTTAGGTTAGGTTAGGTTAGGTTAGGTTAGGTTAGGTTAGGTTAGGTTAGGTTAGGTTAGGTTAGGTTAGGTTAGGTTAGGTTAGGTTAGGTTAGGTTAGGTTAGGTTAGGTTAGGTTAGGTTAGGTTAGGTTAGGTTAGGTTAGGTTAGGTTAGGTTAGGTTAGGTTAGGTTAGGTTAGGTTAGGTTAGGTTAGGTTAGGTTAGGTTAGGTTAGGTTAGGTTAGGTTAGGTTAGGTTAGGTTAGGTTAGGTTAGGTTAGGTTAGGTTAGGTTAGGTTAGGTTAGGTTAGGTTAGGTTAGGTTAGGTTAGGTTAGGTTAGGTTAGGTTAGGTTAGGTTAGGTTAGGTTAGGTTAGGTTAGGTTAGGTTAGGTTAGGTTAGGTTAGGTTAGGTTAGGTTAGGTTAGGTTAGGTTAGGTTAGGTTAGGTTAGGTTAGGTTAGGTTAGGTTAGGTTAGGTTAGGTTAGGTTAGGTTAGGTTAGGTTAGGTTAGGTTAGGTTAGGTTAGGTTAGGTTAGGTTAGGTTAGGTTAGGTTAGGTTAGGTTAGGTTAGGTTAGGTTAGGTTAGGTTAGGTTAGGTTAGGTTAGGTTAGGTTAGGTTAGGTTAGGTTAGGTTAGGTTAGGTTAGGTTAGGTTAGGTTAGGTTAGGTTGGGGTCCGACGGCTAGTACGGGTCTCGGGGGTTGCATACTTTGCCAGAAGGTGTGCAACAACAAAACTCCGAGTAAGGCCTGTCTCACCAAGAGCTCTGCTAGCAAGTACTCTTCCACCTCCTCGTGGTGGACCCTGGGTAATGCCAACGGAAGAGTGCGAACAGCGAGTTTCCGGCGCTAAAACTGGAACAACCTGGCTAAGGGTAGGAGGCCCCGACAGAAATCTCCAAACGAAAAGGACATGATATGGACAACGAGAAAGAGACGAAGTTTACGGTGCAGGGGAGGGATACCCCAGTACCGGTCGGAGATGGGGATGTTGGAACGGGTCCCCGCCGACCGTCATCCGACGACCGCTCTGCGACTCCGGTGGCTAACCAGGCCGGGTCGCAACAAACAGCTACTGGCATAGGAGGAGAGAAAATCCCCGAACCCTCGAAAAGCGGGGCCAGAAGAAACTCCGTGACCGACAAAACGGAGAAGGGTGTCACGACGGAAGATGACGAAGTGATAACTATCGTTGCATCAGTAGTTACGGAATGCAACGAGAAAATCAATACGAAAAGAGGAGGCTTTACAACTGCAGACTGTAAAGTAATTCGAGAGAGCATCATCCGTAAAGTTAAAAGGATACGGGACATAAGGGAACGTGAAAGGAAACAGCCCCAAGGGCAACCTTCGAACGATCCACTACTTATGGTTAAATCCCAGTTGCAAACCATTCAGGAAACGGTCAACAGACAGCAAGCAACGATAGACAAGATACTTAAAAGCATACAAGTAGACTTGCACAAAGTGAAAACCGAAGCCAGGCAAGCTATAGCGGACAAGGAAGGACAAACAGAAAAGGCCACGCAGGATATTATGCTAATTAGAACTACGGTCAATGACACAAAGATGATGGTATCCAACCTGGAACAGAAGCTGCTAGAATTCAAAGAGTCCCAGTTCGAAACCTCGTTGCCGAACGCGCAAGTGGAGGTCTTTGAACGCGCCATAACGGGGGCAAAACAGTTGGCGATAGCGCTAGAAGGGGTCAATCAAACGGTTGACAAGAAAATCTATAGGGAGGAGGCAACTAATACCTCCGGTTCCCTACTGACGAAAGGAACAGGCATACCCAAACCCACCCCTGTAGAGGCGAGGAAAGAGGGGCCAATCGCAACAAGTTCCCCTTGGAATCTTGTAGTTGGACGCTCGGCGAAGAGGGCCATGCTAAGGGTCGCTAACCTGAACATCGACCTACCACGTGCAGAACAGCTCAGAGGTTCACCCAAAGGGAAAGTAAGGGAGGCACAGACAAAAAAGATGCTTCCCAAGAAAACAAAGAGCGACGCAATCCTTGTGGAAACGACAAAAGAAGAGGCCAAAGCAACGGTGGCCTCCATCAAAACAGCTATAAAACAATGTGCGAATAAACCCCTCCTGAAGGGTTTGAGAAGAACCCAAGCGGGCCATATTCTCATCGAGCTTGAGGAGGGGCAAGAGACGACCGACCTCCAGTCACAATTAGCAGCGAACATGAAGAACAACGTAAAAGAGCTCGCAGGGAACAAGAGGATCTACACTATTAAAGACATCGAGGAAGACATAACGATGGCAGAAATTAAGAAGGATCTGGACGAACAAATACAGAGTGACTACAAAATACTGGAACTGCGACCCTATTACCAGGGCACGCAGATAGCTAGAATCGAAGCAAGAGGAGAGACGATCAGCAAGCTGGAGAAGGTAAATAAACTAAGAGTTGGAGTCATCAACTCATGCCGCCTGGCAGAAGACCTACATAAAGATAGGTGCCGAAGATGTTGGCTGCTGGGCCACGCATCAAATAAGTGCCCGAACGAGGACAGGACTAGAAAGTGCCTCAAATGTGGAGAAGAAGGACACTACGCCGCCGACTGTAAGAAAGAGCGGCCCTTTTGTGTGTCCTGCAAACTGGAAGGACACAGGACCACCAGCAACAGCTGTCCATACGGTCCGTCCACAAGAGGAGCCCGGCCTAAAAGATGCTACGAATGCGGAGAGACCGGCCACCTCCGCAGAGAATGCGGAAGCAATTACGGAGGACGTGAAAACGCCCAGCTGGCAAGCCGAGACTGCGCCATCCCAGATGGCACAGGTGGAAGTTATACAAATTAATCTGAACTGTGCAAGGGCCGCCCAAGAACTGCTGTACAGAACTTTCAACAGCCAGAACATCAGCGTTGCATTAATAAGTGAACCGAACAAGCAGTGGGCGGCAAATTGGACAGGAAGTAAGAACGGAAAAGCGGCTATCGCTGTGGCTGAGGACGTCAAAGTAAAGGATAGCGGAGCGGAAGACTCCTTTGCCTGGGTAGACTTGGGAGAGTTCGACATTTACTCGTGCTACTACTCGCCGAACGAAGACGAGGCCATCGTCGATGTAAATCTGAGGATGCTCTTTGACCAAATAAAAGCAAGAAGAAGACCTGCAGTAGTGGGAGGCGACTTTAATGCAAAGTCTCCCGAATGGGGTAGCCAACACGAAGATAAAAGGGGGACGCTACTTGCGGAACTGGTAGCAGAAACAGAGATGGTCTTCGCGAATGAAGGGGACGAGCCCACATTCGAGAGAGGCATGTCGAGGTCCATTCTGGACATCACTTTTGCTACCCAAACTATGGCGACAAGAATCGACAGATGGCGGGTGACAGACGAGGAAACCGGAAGTGACCATCGATATATCCGGTTCGCGGTCGGGTGCAAGGAGGTCCTAAGGGCCCCAAGAACACGATGGGCCTGGAAGAAATTAAACCAAGAAAAACTAACAGAGTTCCTGAACAATAACAATCCTACCGACCACACGAGTGCGACACTGGATGACTATCTACAAGAAGCTTGCCGGGCCTGCATACCCAAAAGCACCGGAAAGCGACCTCCCGTTTATTGGTGGACAAAAGAAATCGCGACTCTCCGACGCGAGTGCACATCAGCAAGAAGGCTATACTACAGGGCGAAAGCAAGGCACCAAGAACAGGAGGCCCTCGACTTGCGGATTAGACGCGACGAGTCCAGGAAAGCCCTTGCCCTGGAAATCGAAAGGAGCAAACGCCGCGAGTGGGAAAGCCTACTACTAGAACTAAACAATGACATTTGGGGAAAGGCCTACAAACTGGTTAACAAGAGGCTGGGGCTCAGGACCTCAACGAACATCGCCGGAGAGAAATTAGAGGCAATATTACACAAGCTGTTCCCAAGGTGTACGGGAAGCAAAATCGATGAAGAGGGAGAAGCTAACACCATCCCACCAATCAGCAAAGCAGAACTCATAGCGGCCTTGAAAATGATAAAAGTAGGCAAAGCGCCGGGCCCGGACGGACTACCGGCCGTGCTAGTAAAGAAAGTGGGCGAATTAAGACCAGAGATTTACCTACAGACATTTAATTCTATCCTGGAGAATGGAAAGTACCCCGATGGATGGAAAGAGGCCAACGTGGTGCTGATACCAAAGGGTAGCAGCCAGAAAAGGGAACCGTCCTACAGACCATTGTGCCTTTTAAACCATCTAGGCAAGCTGTTTGAACGTGTCCTCCTAGGAAGACTGCAGGCGGAGGTGGAAGAGGGAGAAGGCCTCTCGGACTCCCAGTTTGGATTCAGAAAGGGCAGATCCACTATTAATGCGATCGAAAAAATAGTGGACATCGCAAAGAAGGCGAAGAGTGGAACCAGACACACCAGGAAGTATACACTAATTATAGCGCTAGATGTTAAAAACGCTTTTAACACAGTGCGCTGGGAGAACGTGACAAACGAATTAAAACGTCGGAAAGTGAGCCCCTACATCCGAAGACTGGTGGTGTCCTACTTTGCCAACCGCTGGGTGAACGCAGGAGAGGAGGACGACAAAATCAGATTCAAGATGACTGCCGGGGTACCACAGGGCTCGGTAGTGGCGCCGGAATTGTGGAACATTAGTTACGATGGGGTACTGCGACTGCCAACCCCACCCGGTGTGGAATTAACCGGATTTGCAGACGACTTAACTGTAGAAGTGGTTGCAAAGACAGAGGCAGATCTCATGACCAACGCAGAAGCAGCGATACGCGACATCTGCACATGGATGAGAAGCAGGGGACTGGAGATTGTGCCGGAAAAGACTGAAATGGTGCTAGTGTCTGGAAGAAGAAAACACGCCCCGATAAGCATTGAAGTGGACGGTACCATCGTCAACCCCAGCGAAGGGGTACGGGTGCTGGGAGTTTATGTGGATAAAAACCTCAGTTTTCGAGAACACCTTTGGAGGACGGCAGATAAAGCCTTGAAGATGACGGCCACTATATCCAGGCTTCTCCCGAACATTGGCGGACCAGCCGAATTGAAAAGACGGGTCCTTGCTTCGGTTGCAGAATCTGTTCTGCTGTATGGTGCACCTATCTGGGCAGAAGAACTGTGCAAAAGGTCCACATACGCAGCCAAATATAGCAGCGTGCAAAGAAGATTGGCACTAAGAGTCTCAAGAGCGTACAGGACAACCTCGACGGAGGCACTACTTGTTATTGCTTCTATGGTGCCAATTGATCTGTTGGCAGAAGAAAGAAGACACGCCTACTGCAAATCCCCACCTACACGCAAGGAGAGGCGCAGCGAGTCATTGCGTAAATGGCAGACCCGATGGGACATATGCGAGAAGGGCAGATGGACCCATAAGTTGTTGCCCAGCATAGAGCAGTGGTATAATAGAAGCCATGGAGAGATCACGTACGAGCTGACACAGCTGCTCACGGGACACGGTTGTTTCGAGGAATACCTCCACCGTTTCAAGAGAGCGAGTACAGACAGCTGTCCATACTGCGGGGAGAGGGATACGGCACACCATACCTTCTTTATGTGTCGGCAGTGGCAGGCCCAACGTGAACAGGCTGAAGAACAACTAGCAACCAAATTGTCAACCGAGACCCTAATAAAGACAATGTTAACCGATACGGACGGCTGGGCGGTAATCCAGGGTTTGGCGAAGGATATTATATCAACCAAAGAAAAGGATCAACGTGCAAGGCAAGCACTAGAACTGGAGGGAGCACAGTAAAAGCCCGCAAAGCCAGAGTGAGAGGAAGAGATGATGCGTCGGAAGGAATGCATATTGCGAATCCCGGCGCATCAATGGAGTGGGGTTTTAGTCAGTAAGAATCTGACACTCCCCCCCGATCATAGGGGGGGGCCTATGCAAGGTTTCCCCACTCCCAACGCACACAAAAAAAAAAAAAAAAAAAAAAAAAAAAAAAAAAAAAAGGTTAGGTTAGGTTAGGTTAGGTTAGGTTAGGTTAGGTTAGGTTAGGTTAGGTTAGGTTAGGTTAGGTTAGGTTAGGTTAGGTTAGGTTAGGTTAGGTTAGGTTAGGTTAGGTTAGGTTAGGTTAGGTTAGGTTAGGTTAGGTTAGGTTAGGTTAGGTTAGGTTAGGTTAGGTTAGGTTAGGTTAGGTTAGGTTAGGTTAGGTTAGGTTAGGTTAGGTTAGGTTAGGTTAGGTTAGGTTAGGTTAGGTTAGGTTAGGTTAGGTTAGGTTAGGTTAGGTTAGGTTAGGTTAGGTTAGGTTAGGTTAGGTTAGGTTAGGTTAGGTTAGGTTAGGTTAGGTTAGGTTAGGTTAGGTTAGGTTAGGTTAGGTTAGGTTAGGTTAGGTTAGGTTAGGTTAGGTTAGGTTAGGTTAGGTTAGGTTAGGTTAGGTTAGGTTAGGTTAGGTTAGGTTAGGTTAGGTTAGGTTAGGTTAGGTTAGGTTAGGTTAGGTTAGGTTAGGTTAGGTTAGGTTAGGTTAGGTTAGGTTAGGTTAGGTTAGGTTAGGTTAGGTTAGGTTAGGTTAGGTTAGGTTAGGTTAGGTTAGGTTAGGTTAGGTTAGGTTAGGTTAGGTTAGGTTAGGTTAGGTTAGGTTAGGTTAGGTTAGGTTAGGTTAGGTTAGGTTAGGTTAGGTTAGGTTAGGTTAGGTTAGGTTAGGTTAGGTTAGGTTAGGTTAGGTTAGGTTAGGTTAGGTTAGGTTAGGTTAGGTTAGGTTAGGTTAGGTTAGGTTAGGTTAGGTTAGGTTAGGTTAGGTTAGGTTAGGTTAGGTTAGGTTAGGTTAGGTTAGGTTAGGTTAGGTTAGGTTAGGTTAGGTTAGGTTAGGTTAGGTTAGGTTAGGTTAGGTTAGGTTAGGTTAGGTTAGGTTAGGTTAGGTTAGGTTAGGTTAGGTTAGGTTAGGTTAGGTTAGGTTAGGTTAGGTTAGGTTAGGTTAGGTTAGGTTAGGTTAGGTTAGGTTAGGTTAGGTTAGGTTAGGTTAGGTTAGGTTAGGTTAGGTTAGGTTAGGTTAGGTTAGGTTAGGTTAGGTTAGGTTAGGTTAGGTTAGGTTAGGTTAGGTTAGGTTAGGTTAGGTTAGGTTAGGTTAGGTTAGGTTAGGTTAGGTTAGGTTAGGTTAGGTTAGGTTAGGTTAGGTTAGGTTAGGTTAGGTTAGGTTAG
>OX376306.1:0-17500 GCA_947369205.1 Cantharis rufa | reverse complement strand
TTTAATAAAAGTAAGAAATGAATCTCGAAGTGAAGATATTTTAATAATTTCAAGTAGGTTATATGGAAGAGTATTGTAAAATTGGCATAAGTTTTCGTGTTTGAATCGTCCGATCGCATATCTTGGACAGAAAGCTAACAAATGATGCATAGTCTGCCTACTCTTTGAATCACAAGGGCACAAGTCAGTAGGACTGATCTTAAATCGATAAAGATAAGATCTTGCATACGAGTGTCCCGTCAATATCTGTGTTAGCTCAAAGGAAGTTGCAAAGGCGTTACGAAACAAATCAACATCCCGCAGTGTAGGTAAAAATTCACGAGTGGTCGAGCCTTGAATTGCGTCCTTATATTCGGTTTCCCAAATACTCTTCATTTCAAGGCGAATCACGCGTTTTGCATAGCTCAGTGGAAACTGGTTGTAAGCGGTGCGACGATGAGATCCTGCCGCATCTTTGGCGCATAGGTCAGCAACTTCGTTTCCACCGATGCCACAATGAGCCTTAACCCACACGAACGAAATGATGGTTTGATATTTTAACTTATAGAGGGAAAAATGAATGGAAGTAACCAACGGTACAGTGCTGTCTCTGTTACGAATAGAAACAAGGGAAGACAGGCTATCGGAAAAAATACAGGCAGAATGTATTTTCCTGGGAGAAATCCAATTCAGGGCCTCGTCGATTGCATAAAGTTCGGCTTGAAACACACTGCATGACTTGTGCAGTCGAAATTTGTGTGTTTCCTGCCGACCCTCATGGTATATGACCACCGACGCGCCGACTTCTCCACCTTCTAGCTTGCTTCCATCCGTAAAAATGGCAGCAGATACCGTCTCGCATAATCGATCAACTTCCTCTGAGTCATTTACTTTCGCAAACTCGATCGTTTGTCTTTGGCAGGGATGTAACATCTCTGCCGGCGACGTACGACCCTGTAAAATGACATCAGTAGGAAGTTGATCAATTGTCCCAGTCACTTTTACCTCCTCTATCTTTGCAACTTCCCTCACCTTAAGTTCGATGGGGATGAACCCTGCGAGAGCTAAAGCAGATATCGCCGAGACTGTTCTAAAACCTCGTATGGCCCTAATGGCAAATACCCTTTGGAAAGAACGTAACCAACACCGCACGTATTTATAATTTAATGCTCCACACCAAATGTTAGCTCCGTAGGTAAAAATGGGTTCGATTACCGAATGATAAATAGTTTCAACGTTTTCGGGGTGAATGCCCCACGTTGGACGTACATACTTGCATAAATTTTGAAAAATTTTGTTAGTTTTAGAAATTAAATGTTTGACATGTTCTACAAATTTTAAATTTTGGTCCAAAATTATTCCTAAAATTTTTACAAAAGGCTCAAATTCCAATTTTTGTGTTCCGAAAAAGATATTAATTAATTTTGATTTTGGTGTGAAGGCAATTGCTTGAGTTTTCGCGGCGCTGAAAGTTAGTTTAACTCCAGCGCCCCACTCAGCAATTGAATTTAGTGCGATGTTTGTTATTTCCTCTAGTTTCATTGTGCTGGCCGCACTCACGATTAAAAAGACGTCATCCGCAAATGCTTGCAGATGACATCCTTCTGGCAAGCCTAAATCTAAGAGTTCGTCCAGCACAATGTTCCAAAAAGTAGGTCCACAAACAGAGCCTTGAATACATCCTTTCGTCATATTTTTCAGCGACTTTCCGTCAGCGTATACCAGCTCAACAGACCGATCTTCAATATAACTCTTAAGGAGTTTATATATGTTTGGTGGGCATTTAATGTTCCGAAGTCTGTTGAAAAGAGCTGGCCACCAAGCGTTGTCGAACGCCGCCTTAATGTCGAGGGATATACCAAGTACCAAGCGCTTACGATTTTTCTCACGTCTGATAATATCGATTGCATTGCGTAATGCATCGGAAGTAGAGGTCTGCTCTTTGAAACCGTATTGTTTTGGGTTCCATGCTTGATTCTGTTGGCCATAGTAAACTAAACGTTTTGTGAATAATTTTTCAAGTAGCTTTCCAAAGACCGGAAGGAGGCCGATCGGTCTATAAGCCGAAAGGTCGTTTGGATCCGACCTATTCGGTTTGGGAAGGATCTTGACGAACGCCCTCTTCCACGGTCTTGGAAAGTGCCCAACCTTCAAGCATGAATTTAGTAAGGATGTTAAGAATGTTAGGTGTTCCTCAGCAAACGCAATGCAAATATCAGACGTAAGATTATCTAGGCCCGGTGCTCTGTTCGGACTCATGCTGCTTAACGCGCTCCACACCTCGCTTTCCGTGAATTCCTCCTCATCTTTAGTATCGCAAATGTAGGGCGAATCAAACATGTGTCGTAGTTCCGTATGTCTCAGTCGCGTGTCGTCCGTGTCGTCGGGGTAAAAATGGTGTATTAGTTTTGTGGCTGTCTCGTTGCTGTCAGTAGTAAACTTGTTGTCGCACATTAACGTTAGCGGAGGGTGTTGTAATGGAGCGTCTTTGATTAATCTGTTCGTCATAGACCATACGTTTTCTTTGTTTTGCAATTTACAAAAATCTTTAAAATGTTTTGTTGAAGTGCTTCGGATCAGCTCACCGTATTCCTGCTTTTGCAGTTGATATTCTTGTAAAAGATGTGTTATATCAACATTTTTGTGTTTACAAGAATGAATACGGTGATGCAGCCTTATGCACTTCTTTTTCAATTCTTCTAACTCCTTAGACCACCATGGATTGTACGGTTTAGAGTTTCCACGTACTTTCATTGAGGCAAAACATGAGTTTCGAATGTCCTCTGTGAGTTTCTCCACGGTTAAGTCTAATTCGTCAGAAGATATGTTGCCGAAATTGGTCTCTAATAATTTTGATTTCCCGAAAGTTTCTGATAATTTTTCTTTAAATTTTTTCCATTTGGCAATTTTGTTTCGAAATAAATAAGTGGAATTAGTGTAGTTTTCATTAATTCGGTTTTCAACTATAATTTTGAATGTAATAGCGTTATGGTCTGATGACGGACAGATCGATTCGTCAACTCTCCACTGCGACAGCTGGTTGACAATGCTCTCGGAGGCCATCGTTACGTCTATTACGGATGCTAAGAGATTACCATTTCTGATAACCTCGAACGTCGATGAGTCTCCAACATTACATACGTTTAGATCGTGTGAGTATGCAATGTTTAGAACATCATCACCACGGCTGTCACTGATAAGGGATCCCCATGCGGGGTTGATCCCATTCACGTCGCCGCCAATGATAACATGCGATCCTTTGATGTCATGTAGGAATTGGTCTAAATTTACTAAGGTATTGTTAGCGTCTAGGTCAGGCTCGATGTATATGCTTCCAATGTACAAGTACCGCTGCTTGATTGTGAGCTGCACAATTACTAAGTTGGTGTTAGAGTATTGAGACATTCCAAGGACTGCCCCAACACTCTTTTTAACCAATATGCAACTTTTTGTTCTGATGTTATTTGTAGCGGACTTGTTACTTTGGAAAACATATACTCCGTCCATGCCTTTTACGTGATTAACTCGTCCTACATATGGTTCACTTATGAGAGCAACATTTCTGTCGCTCTGCATAAAATAAGAAAGGAACTCACGATAAGCCAAGTGAGAACGCATTAAGTTGCATTGTACAACATTTATTGACTTACCATCCATAAACAATCTTTTCTCTTAATTTATCTTCCATTGACTTGTATACAGTGCAGTGGCTGTTTGACACCGCACAATGGTTTGTATTAAAATTTGTTTTATGGCTTTTATTATGGGCAGTGCAATTGTAGCAGTTATTTTTAGTTGGATTGCTCTTATGTGGGCAACTGTCGTAAGAGTGTTTATCCCCGCAGTAAGAGCAATTTATTGTTTTTTCCATACAAAATTTTCTTATATGGCCAAATGCCAAACAGCCAAAGCACTGACGAACCATAAAATATTCCGCCACATAAAGTCTCTCATGATCCACATTGATTTTTCCCATTTTTATAATTGTATGAAAAAGTTGGGGCGTACATTGTAGTACTACATTATATAACTCCCTCTTCCGGTTGTTTTTTAAAAATTTAATACTTATTGCCTCTTGGTTGTCTACTAAAAATTTAATATTAGAATTTTGATTTAAAATTATTTCAATTAGTTCCTCTTTTTGAACTTCTCTGGAGATGCCCTTGATGATTACATGTGGCATTAACTTTATCGGTTCCTCTACTTTGATGTTAGGATGAGGCTCCAGACTTTGTAATGTTTCTTGCTTTTGTAAGTCATTTTCAAATTCTACTAAAATTTTGTTGTTTGTGATTTTTTTTGTTGAAATTGGAGCGTAAGATTTGGTTCTAAAGCAGGTTACGTCGCGCCAAGTCTTCATCATATCCATATTTGTGTTTGTAATTGTAGATACCACAATTGAAGGACCTCGTAATTTTGGTTTCGGTGACACAGCATTTGCATAAGAAGGAGTAATAGATGTACTTTTTGGAATGGTAGTTAAATCTTCTTTTATTAATTGTAGTTCTTTTTTTATTGAAGTAACCTCCTGCCTTATAATTGACGCTATTTTTGACTCCAACTCACCGTTGTTTGATGCTTCTATTTTTGAGGTATTTGCAATCACAATAATTTCATTTAAAAATTTAAAAACATTATCTTTAATTTCGCGATTAAGGTTTCGGCTTTTAAGTATTTGCTCTCTAATCTGGTCGCAAAGGGTTATTATTGCTACTGGCTTGCTCATCGTGAAATTATATAATTGATTCAAAACTTTCAATAATGTCAAAAGTAAATTTCGAAAATTTGTCTAAAATTTCGGTTCTGAAGGTATAATTTTTAGCAAGGTTTAACACTAATGCTTTAGTTAAATTGTGTATATACAATTCTCCAGTAAATTCGTAATTTTTGAGGATTTCTATAGCTTAAATAAAATATTACTTATGTCAGCTGTAAACTTTTAAAATTTTTCCAAAATATCGGTTTAAAAGATACAATTTTTAGCTGGGTATATTACTACAGCCATGATACAACTATGTATATAAAATTTTCCATTAAATTTAAAGTTTTTCTGAATTTCTACAGTCCAATTTAAATTTTGACTTATGTCTGATTCAAATTTTCCAAATTTATCCAAAATATGTGTTCAAATGCTACAATTTTTAGCTGAGTAGACAACTAATGCTTAATTTGAATTTTGTAGCTAAAATTTAGCAATTAAAGCTCCAAAATAGTGCAAAATTTGACACTTGTCAAAAATATCCAATCTTATTTTCCTTATTTTTCGGTTTTAGACTAGAATTTTTCTATTTTTGTCTTCAAATACACCATCAGTGAGCACTCCTCTAATTTTTGATATATAATTTAGCAATTAAAGCTCAAAAATAATTCAAAATTTCTTAAAATTGACAGGGACAGCTCAAAATCGTGATATATCCCGTAAGTACGGCCCGGCAGGAAGACGTGTTTTCCTCGAGCTCCGGTGTCGTAATCCCGTCTTGGGGGGATACGAGAAGTTTAAAAATGTGACGTGGTGCGGGACGGGTGCGCTCTAGCGAGAGCCATCCGATAAACCCGGTGTCGACCTTATCGGACTTCGGATAAGATAGGTGGAGAAGTTTTTGTGTTTTTGGACTTCTTGTGCGATTTTGTGCCGCTTAAACTTGATGAAAATTAGTGCAAAGTGAGTGCAATGTGTAGGAAAAGTTGTCGTGAACCCGCCGAGGTGCAACTCGAGGGGGTGGAAGATGGATTTAGCGATTTATCACTGCTAAAAGGGGTGAGTGAATTTGAAAATTCTTTGGTGATTGTGCGATAGGGGCGATTTTTGCTACGTTGTGTTAAACACAAAAAGTTAAGAAGAACGACGCCCGCCACGACCTTATCGGGCCGCTAATAAGGTAGCAAATCGAAAAACACATTTACGATCAATTCAAATTCATTTACATTGGAAAGTGTTTTGTTATTTTTTCGACGACAGGGGGTCGTCCGATAGGGGCGAATCGAACACGAGGGGATGTGGGACGCGATTTGCCGTCGATCTAGACGCGTCCCACCCTTATCGGTCCGCGCGTTGTGGCGTAAATGGCCAAAAACCACCGCTATCTTTATCAACTACAGATAGCGATAATGTAATTGGAATATATACGGGGCGGTACGCGAAGATTTACTATACGGCGATGACACCCTAATTCCGTCTTTTCGACATACTGAGCGAACCGGTGGGCGGATCGCCCCCGGAGTGGTGCCATGTGACGCGGGCCGGTCGGGGTCACCCCCCCCCCAAATTTTTTCGACCCCCCCCCCACCAAGTTTCATGGGGAGAATTTTTGCCCCCCCCCCCCTTTCCCCCCCCCCCTCGACCAAGTTTCGTGTGGGTGCGAAAAACGATGTAAAAAATTTTTTCGGAGTGCGCATGCGCAAACAAAAAACGTTTAGTGGGGCGCGTAAAGCCCAAATTTGTGGTTCTCCCGCGAGTGAGAGTGCAAGCGAGGGAAAGTGTTGCGCGCGGTCCCCCCCCGTCTCCGGAGTCGGTATCGAAACCTGCGGGATTGTCGTCGAGATCGGGTAACCAACCCCGGTGGAGGTGGCACGCCCGTGGGGCCGACGAAGGGACGCGGGTCCGGGACGAAGAGATGAGAAGACGCCCGGCCGGGCGAAGAAGGGCCGAAAACTCCTAAGCCAAGGTGACGGAAGTCGCGCCGAAGGCTGAGTGGCATCCGGGAGTATAAGACGGATGTCCCTAGCGGCAACAAAACCAAGAACGCTATGAAATGGACAAAGAGAATGAGAAAACGTTTACCGCACAGGGGGGGGATACCCCAGTGCCGGTCGTGGAGGTTGTCGGAGTGGGCACCTCGCGACCGTCATCAAGCGACCACTCAGGGACTCCGGTGGATGCCCAGGCCGGGTCCCTTCTAACAGCTACTGGAACCAAGAGAACGCCCAACAGGGGAGGGGTCCCCACCGTGCATGATTGCATTACGGACCTCAAAGCTGAATTGAAGAGAAATCCGAAAAACACCAGCAACAAAGTCAAGGACCTCATAAACTCCTTGCTTAAAGCGAAGAACAAAGAGGACTCAGAGAGACTGGCGCTAGAGGCGCTGACGACGAAAAAACGAGCAGCCGAGGGACCCTCCGCAGAACTTCTGGGGGCCCTCGTCGATAAGATGGGAGTTCAACAACTTGCTCTAGAGACGGTCGTCGAAGAGGTGAAGCGGTGCTCTGCCGAAATCAGGGCACTCAAACACGAAAAAGCCTTCACCCACCCCCAAATTAAGAACCTGGGGGAAAACTTTGATAAGCTGGCCTTAAATATGGCTGAAGTCACCAGCGCGGTAAATGGCCTCCACGAGAGGCAATTCGAGACCTCCTTCCCCCCGGACCAAACAACGCAACTTCGCGAGTTCATCGTCCAAGCGAAGGACCTGGGGGAGGTGATAAATCAGCTGCAAAATAAACTGCAGATTATTGAAGAGCGGAACGTCAGAGTCCTGAAGGAGCAGTCCACCAGCACCACGGGACTCAAAACTTACTCCGCAGCAACGACCGGAAAGCGGAAACCACCCAAAGCGGCGAGCACGCCAAGGGTGTTCCCACCGACCGACGGCTTCCGTTTCGAGGACACGGAAAGCGAGATGGAGGAGGAAGTCGGAGAAAAGCGGGAGCAGCCGCTTCAGGTGCCGCACGCCGCCCCACCACCTTTGGCAACGGGCACCATCAGGAAGCCCTCCTCCGCGCTAAACCAACGACTTAAAAAGAGAGAGAGCGGAGAAAACAAAAGTCCCGCAAAAGCTCCGATCGAGGACGAAGAGGGCTATATACTAGTTCAGACCAAGAAGAGCAAAAGGCCAAATCCACCGACTTGGCCACGGAATAATGACGACGGGCTAGCGACGAAGAAGAAGTCCGACAAAACCCCGGCGGTCCTACTCAAGCTGGGGGAGGGACAAACATACAGGGATGCCCTTAAAAGACTGTCCGACCTAGTTGGTGAGGCAGACTACATCAAAAGAGTTAGACAAACTAAGGGTGGAGATCTCCTTGTTGAGGCCGAGTCTGGCCAAGACAAATCGAAGATACTAGAGATAGTCAAAGAGGGGGGCATGACGGTCGACCCCCTGGTCAGGGCTCAAACCCTGCAGATCAGGGACGTCGACCTCCTTGCTACCAAGGAAGATATCCAAAAAACCGTACTGAACATCACGGGACCCGCAGGACACATAACCCTGCGGGACCTAACTCCGTCGTACGGAAATACGCAATCGGTCGTTTTGACGATGGACCCGGACAGCGCCGCGAAACTCTTGGCCGTGAAAAAACTCAAGATCGGCATGGTGAGCGGCTGCCGGGTCAGAAGAATGTATCGATGCTTTCGATGCTGGGCCTGCGACCACGACACCGAAGGCTGCAGGCGAAAAATTGACCGATCCCGCCTATGCTGGAACTGCGGGAAGGAGGGGCACTGTGCAAAAAACTGCAGCAACGAGCAGTATTGCATCGAGTGCAAGCGGCTCGGCCATCGGTTTGGCAATCGGGGATGCACCTCGGGCGACGGGAGAAGTGGGGGTACTACAATCAAACCTCCACAGGGCAAGAGCGGCACAGTCCCTACTCCTGCACCACGTAGCGGTGCGAGGGGTACAGGTGGTCCTGGTGAGCGAACCGAACCGCGTACCGGACAATTGGTGGGCAAGTGAGTCCGGGCTGGCGGCGGTGTGGGTCCCCGAATCGCGACGGGTAGAAGACTGGGGCAAGGGGGAGTGCTTCGTTTGGGTGAAGTACCTCACGTGTACGTACTTCAGCGTATACATCACCCCAAACTGCACTCTCCAACACTACCAGAGTGTCCTGGACCATCTTACGGACACCGTTCGAAACATCGCCGGACACGTCGTGGTCGGGGGCGACTTCAATGCCAAGTCGCCGGAGTGGGGTTGTGAACACGAAGACCCCAGAGGAGAGGTCACCACGGAGGCCCTGGCGACGATGGGCCTCGAAGTTGTAAACCGTGGAAACACGCCCACGTTTGCTAGGGGACCCTCGACATCGATCCTGGATGTCACCTTTGCCACCCCCGGAATACACCAACGTATACATAATTGGAGAGTTCTGGACGAGGAGACGGCGAGCGACCACAAGTACGTGGCCTACGAGATCCGCTCGTCGATTCCCATACCACCAAGTCCGCGGGGGTGGAACTCCAGGAAGATCGATGAGGAAAAACTCTATAAGAAGGCCCAGGAAGTCCTGGAATTTGACACCGGTACGCCCGAACAACTAACCGCCGCCCTAGTGAAGATCTGCGATGCGGCAATGCCACGAAAGGCCAGTTCAAAACGGAAGGGGGCGTACTGGTGGAACGACGACATCGCGGCGCAATGGAAAGCCTGCAATTCCATCCGCAGGAAAATCCATCGTGCTCGCGGAAGTCGTAGAGGACTGCGGGAGGACCTGCAGAAAGAACACGACACGGCGAGAAAATGGCTCTCGATTCTTATCGAGAGGAGTCAAAAAAACTGCTGGAAAAACATCATCCAGCAGATCGACGATGATGTGTGGGGGGTGGGCTACAAGATAGTCACCTCCAGGCTCGGCAGGACTCCAATCCCGGGCCTGACGGCGGAAAGAATCCGTACCATCGTGGACGTGCTTTTTCCCACTCATCCCGTCCACGGGTGGGAGAGGCAAGAAGACGCCGTATTCACAGCTTTCTCCGAAGAAGAACTGCAGGAGGCCGCCACAGATCTGGGAAGCGGCAAGGCGCCGGGGCCGGACAACATACCGGCAGAGATCATAAAGAAAGTTGTGAAAGCCCACCCCACACCGATACTCAACACCATTAATGCATGTGCCCAGCTTGGCGACTTCCCTAACATCTATAAGAGCGCCAAGTTGGTCATCATCAGGAAAGGCCAGAAGCCTCTCGAGCTCCCCTCCTCGTACAGACCGATATGCCTGCTTAACACCATGGCTAAGCTGTACGAGAAGATGATTCTTCGCAGGCTTCAAGGGGAGCTACCGCTACACGAGAGGCAGTATGGGTTTAGGAAGGGCAGGTCCACCATAGACGCCCTTAGACGCATCACCGACTTCGTTAAGAAGGCTCGCGCCGGAACCTGGCGAACCAGGAAGATGGTGGCGCTGGTCACCTTGGACATCCGGAACGCATTCAACTCCGCCCGCTGGACATCAATCGTTGAAGCTCTTCGACAAAAAGGCATAACACCCAGCCTACTAAATATCATCAAGAGCTACCTTACATCGAGAACTCTTATAGTCGAAGAAGAGATGTTCAGCACCCGGATGGGGGTGACCAGCGGTGTTCCGCAGGGTTCGGTGCTTGGACCGCCCCTGTGGAACGCCATGTATGATGGGGTCTTCCATGTACCACTCCCGGAAGACTCCGAACTGGTGGGATTCGCGGACGATCTTAACATCATGGTCGCCGCGAAAACGATGCAAATATTGGAAGACAACCTGAACACAGCAATCCGAAACATCAAGGCCTGGATTGAGGGAAGAGGGCTTACACTCGTGCCCGAGAAATGCGAGCTTCTTCTGCTGACCGGAAGAAGGAGAGTCCGACCTCCGACCATCTTGGTGGATCAACACATCCTTCCACCAAGCGATAACGTCGTGGTCCTCGGAGTGGCGCTGGACAAAAGCCTCAGTTTTGCACCGCACATCACCAAGGCGGTGACGAAGGCGGAGAGGAGCTACTCGGCCCTGGCAAGACTCATGCCAAACACCCAGGGCCCGAACACCACCAAAAGGAGAGTCCTCTCGTCCGTCGTCCATTCCATTATTCTTTACGGGGCCCCTATATGGTCGGAGGCGATGAAGGTCGCCAAATATCGGAACGCCCTGCTGAAGGTTCAGCGGAAGATGGCCATAAGGATATGCTGCGGATACCGCACGGTATCCGAGAGTGCCATTATGGTGTTGGCCGGAATCGCCCCCATAGATCTGATGGTGGCGGAGCGCGAGGCCAATTATAACGCGGCGGACAGAAGAGCCGCAAATAGAGACAACATGATAAGAAAATGGCAGGAAAGGTGGGACGGAGCAGCGACCGGCCGATGGACGCATGTGCTGATCCCTTCCATCGAAGATTGGACTCGGAGGAGGCATGGAGAGCTTTGCTACCACCTGACGCAGGCTCTGACGGGACACGGGTGCTTCAACTTCTATCTGGCCAAGATCGGCAAGGCCGAATCATCTGCTTGCACATACTGTGGCGAAGCATCCGACACGGCAGAACACACCATCTTCTTCTGCCGTGAGTGGTCCCAACAGCGCAGGGAATTGGAGGTGGAGGAACCTTTCACACCTCAAAGCGCTGTAAGCACCATGCTTGCCTCCGAGGAAAACTGGACGAGAACACAAGCGTTTGTGGTCCTCGTCATGAAGGCTAAGGAAGAGGCGGAGAGAGTCCGCCAACAGTCCGAATAAGAAGAGAAAAGTCCCGAAAGGGCGAAACAGAAGAAGACTTTAGTCATTTCCGGGCAAGTTGCGAAGTTTGATTCCGCGCCTGCTCGTGAACGGTGCGTGACGTCATCAAGGGAGAGGGTTTTTAGCCAGTAGGAGTCTGGCATGCCCCCAGACACGGGTCTGGGAAGTCCATGAGGATTTTCCCTCTTCCTCCGCACAAAACAAAAAAAAAAAAAAAAAAAAAAAAAAAAAGGTTAGGTTAGGTTAGGTTAGGTTAGGTTAGGTTAGGTTAGGTTAGGTTAGGTTAGGTTAGGTTAGGTTAGGTTAGGTTAGGTTAGGTTAGGTTAGGTTAGGTTAGGTTAGGTTAGGTTAGGTTAGGTTAGGTTAGGTTAGGTTAGGTTAGGTTAGGTTAGGTTAGGTTAGGTTAGGTTAGGTTAGGTTAGGTTAGGTTAGGTTAGGTTAGGTTAGGTTAGGTTAGGTTAGGTTAGGTTAGGTTAGGTTAGGTTAGGTTAGGTTAGGTTAGGTTAGGTTAGGTTAGGTTAGGTTAGGTTAGGTTAGGTTAGGTTAGGTTAGGTTAGGTTAGGTTAGGTTAGGTTAGGTTAGGTTAGGTTAGGTTAGGTTAGGTTAGGTTAGGTTAGGTTAGGTTAGGTTAGGTTAGGTTAGGTTAGGTTAGGTTAGGTTAGGTTAGGTTAGGTTAGGTTAGGTTAGGTTAGGTTAGGTTAGGTTAGGTTAGGTTAGGTTAGGTTAGGTTAGGTTAGGTTAGGTTAGGTTAGGTTAGGTTAGGTTAGGTTAGGTTAGGTTAGGTTAGGTTAGGTTAGGTTAGGTTAGGTTAGGTTAGGTTAGGTTAGGTTAGGTTAGGTTAGGTTAGGTTAGGTTAGGTTAGGTTAGGTTAGGTTAGGTTAGGTTAGGTTAGGTTAGGTTAGGTTAGGTTAGGTTAGGTTAGGTTAGGTTAGGTTAGGTTAGGTTAGGTTAGGTTAGGTTAGGTTAGGTTAGGTTAGGTTAGGTTAGGTTAGGTTAGGTTAGGTTAGGTTAGGTTAGGTTAGGTTAGGTTAGGTTAGGTTAGGTTAGGTTAGGTTAGGTTAGGTTAGGTTAGGTTAGGTTAGGTTAGGTTAGGTTAGGTTAGGTTAGGTTAGGTTAGGTTAGGTTAGGTTAGGTTAGGTTAGGTTAGGTTAGGTTAGGTTAGGTTAGGTTAGGTTAGGTTAGGTTAGGTTAGGTTAGGTTAGGTTAGGTTAGGTTAGGTTAGGTTAGGTTAGGTTAGGTTAGGTTAGGTTAGGTTAGGTTAGGTTAGGTTAGGTTAGGTTAGGTTAGGTTAGGTTAGGTTAGGTTAGGTTAGGTTAGGTTAGGTTAGGTTAGGTTAGGTTAGGTTAGGTTAGGTTAGGTTAGGTTAGGTTAGGTTAGGTTAGGTTAGGTTAGGTTAGGTTAGGTTAGGTTAGGTTAGGTTAGGTTAGGTTAGGTTAGGTTAGGTTAGGTTAGGTTAGGTTAGGTTAGGTTAGGTTAGGTTAGGTTAGGTTAGGTTAGGTTAGGTTAGGTTAGGTTAGGTTAGGTTAGGTTAGGTTAGGTTAGGTTAGGTTAGGTTAGGTTAGGTTAGGTTAGGTTAGGTTAGGTTAGGTTAGGTTAGGTTAGGTTAGGTTAGGTTAGGTTAGGTTAGGTTGGGGTCCGACGGCTAGTACGGGTCTCGGGGGTTGCATACTTTGCCAGAAGGTGTGCAACAACAAAACTCCGAGTAAGGCCTGTCTCACCAAGAGCTCTGCTAGCAAGTACTCTTCCACCTCCTCGTGGTGGACCCTGGGTAATGCCAACGGAAGAGTGCGAACAGCGAGTTTCCGGCGCTAAAACTGGAACAACCTGGCTAAGGGTAGGAGGCCCCGACAGAAATCTCCAAACGAAAAGGACATGATATGGACAACGAGAAAGAGACGAAGTTTACGGTGCAGGGGAGGGATACCCCAGTACCGGTCGGAGATGGGGATGTTGGAACGGGTCCCCGCCGACCGTCATCCGACGACCGCTCTGCGACTCCGGTGGCTAACCAGGCCGGGTCGCAACAAACAGCTACTGGCATAGGAGGAGAGAAAATCCCCGAACCCTCGAAAAGCGGGGCCAGAAGAAACTCCGTGACCGACAAAACGGAGAAGGGTGTCACGACGGAAGATGACGAAGTGATAACTATCGTTGCATCAGTAGTTACGGAATGCAACGAGAAAATCAATACGAAAAGAGGAGGCTTTACAACTGCAGACTGTAAAGTAATTCGAGAGAGCATCATCCGTAAAGTTAAAAGGATACGGGACATAAGGGAACGTGAAAGGAAACAGCCCCAAGGGCAACCTTCGAACGATCCACTACTTATGGTTAAATCCCAGTTGCAAACCATTCAGGAAACGGTCAACAGACAGCAAGCAACGATAGACAAGATACTTAAAAGCATACAAGTAGACTTGCACAAAGTGAAAACCGAAGCCAGGCAAGCTATAGCGGACAAGGAAGGACAAACAGAAAAGGCCACGCAGGATATTATGCTAATTAGAACTACGGTCAATGACACAAAGATGATGGTATCCAACCTGGAACAGAAGCTGCTAGAATTCAAAGAGTCCCAGTTCGAAACCTCGTTGCCGAACGCGCAAGTGGAGGTCTTTGAACGCGCCATAACGGGGGCAAAACAGTTGGCGATAGCGCTAGAAGGGGTCAATCAAACGGTTGACAAGAAAATCTATAGGGAGGAGGCAACTAATACCTCCGGTTCCCTACTGACGAAAGGAACAGGCATACCCAAACCCACCCCTGTAGAGGCGAGGAAAGAGGGGCCAATCGCAACAAGTTCCCCTTGGAATCTTGTAGTTGGACGCTCGGCGAAGAGGGCCATGCTAAGGGTCGCTAACCTGAACATCGACCTACCACGTGCAGAACAGCTCAGAGGTTCACCCAAAGGGAAAGTAAGGGAGGCACAGACAAAAAAGATGCTTCCCAAGAAAACAAAGAACGACGCAATCCTTGTGGAAACGACAAAAGAAGAGGCCAAAGCAACGGTGGCCTCCATCAAAACAGCTATAAAACAATGTGCGAATAAACCCCTCCTGAAGGGTTTGAGAAGAACCCAAGCGGGCCATATTCTCATCGAGCTTGAGGAGGGGCAAGAGACGACCGACCTCCAGTCACAATTAGCAGCGAACATGAAGAACAACGTAAAAGAGCTCGCAGGGAACAAGAGGATCTACACTATTAAAGACATCGAGGAAGACATAACGATGGCAGAAATTAAGAAGGATCTGGACGAACAAATACAGAGTGACTACAAAATACTGGAACTGCGACCCTATTACCAGGGCACGCAGATAGCTAGAATCGAAGCAAGAGGAGAGACGATCAGCAAGCTGGAGAAGGTAAATAAACTAAGAGTTGGAGTCATCAACTCATGCCGCCTGGCAGAAGACCTACATAAAGATAGGTGCCGAAGATGTTGGCTGCTGGGCCACGCATCAAATAAGTGCCCGAACGAGGACAGGACTAGAAAGTGCCTCAAATGTGGAGAAGAAGGACACTACGCCGCCGACTGTAAGAAAGAGCGGCCCTTTTGTGTGTCCTGCAAACTGGAAGGACACAGGACCACCAGCAACAGCTGTCCATACGGTCCGTCCACAAGAGGAGCCCGGCCTAAAAGATGCTACGAATGCGGAGAGACCGGCCACCTCCGCAGAGAATGCGGAAGCAATTACGGAGGACGTGAAAACGCCCAGCTGGCAAGCCGAGACTGCGCCATCCCAGATGGCACAGGTGGAAGTTATACAAATTAATCTGAACTGTGCAAGGGCCGCCCAAGAACTGCTGTACAGAACTTTCAACAGCCAGAACATCAGCGTTGCATTAATAAGTGAACCGAACAAGCAGTGGGCGGCAAATTGGACAGGAAGTAAGAACGGAAAAGCGGCTATCGCTGTGGCTGAGGACGTCAAAGTAAAGGATAGCGGAGCGGAAGACTCCTTTGCCTGGGTAGACTTGGGAGAGTTCGACATTTACTCGTGCTACTACTCGCCGAACGAAGACGAGGCCATCGTCGATGTAAATCTGAGGATGCTCTTTGACCAAATAAAAGCAAGAAGAAGACCTGCAGTAGTGGGAGGCGACTTTAATGCAAAGTCTCCCGAATGGGGTAGCCAACACGAAGATAAAAGGGGGACGCTACTTGCGGAACTGGTAGCAGAAACAGAGATGGTCTTCGCGAATGAAGGGGACGAGCCCACATTCGAGAGAGGCATGTCGAGGTCCATTCTGGACATCACTTTTGCTACCCAAACTATGGCGACAAGAATCGACAGATGGCGGGTGACAGACGAGGAAACCGGAAGTGACCATCGATATATCCGGTTCGCGGTCGGGTGCAAGGAGGTCCTAAGGGCCCCAAGAACACGATGGGCCTGGAAGAAATTAAACCAAGAAAAACTAACAGAGTTCCTGAACAATAACAATCCTACCGACCACACGAGTGCGACACTGGATGACTATCTACAAGAAGCTTGCCGGGCCTGCATACCCAAAAGCACCGGAAAGCGACCTCCCGTTTATTGGTGGACAAAAGAAATCGCGACTCTCCGACGCGAGTGCACATCAGCAAGAAGGCTATACTACAGGGCGAAAGCAAGGCACCAAGAACAGGAGGCCCTCGACTTGCGGATTAGACGCGACGAGTCCAGGAAAGCCCTTGCCCTGGAAATCGAAAGGAGCAAACGCCGCGAGTGGGAAAGCCTACTACTAGAACTAAACAATGACATTTGGGGAAAGGCCTACAAACTGGTTAACAAGAGGCTGGGGCTCAGGACCTCAACGAACATCGCCGGAGAGAAATTAGAGGCAATATTACACAAGCTGTTCCCAAGGTGTACGGGAAGCAAAATCGATGAAGAGGGAGAAGCTAACACCATCCCACCAATCAGCAAAGCAGAACTCATAGCGGCCTTGAAAATGATAAAAGTAGGCAAAGCGCCGGGCCCGGACGGACTACCGGCCGTGCTAGTAAAGAAAGTGGGCGAATTAAGACCAGAGATTTACCTACAGACATTTAATTCTATCCTGGAGAATGGAAAGTACCCCGATGGATGGAAAGAGGCCAACGTGGTGCTGATACCAAAGGGTAGCAGCCAGAAAAGGGAACCGTCCTACAGACCATTGTGCCGCAAGCTGTTTGAACGTGTCCTCCTAGGAAGACTGCAGGCGGAGGTGGAAGAGGGAGAAGGCCTCTCGGACTCCCAGTTTGGATTCAGAAAGGGCAGATCCACTATTAATGCGATCGAAAAAATAGTGGACATCGCAAAGAAGGCGAAGAGTGGAACCAGACACACCAGGAAGTATACACTAATTATAGCGCTAGATGTTAAAAACGCTTTTAACACAGTGCGCTGGGAGAACGTGACAAACGAATTAAAACGTCGGAAAGTGAGCCCCTACATCCGAAGACTGGTGGTGTCCTACTTTGCCAACCGCTGGGTGAACGCAGGAGAGGAGGACGACAAAATCAGATTCAAGATGACTGCCGGGGTACCACAGGGCTCGGTAGTGGCGCCGGAATTGTGGAACATTAGTTACGATGGGGTACTGCGACTGCCAACCCCACCCGGTGTGGAATTAACCGGATTTGCAGACGACTTAACTGTAGAAGTGGTTGCAAAGACAGAGGCAGATCTCATGACCAACGCAGAAGCAGCGATACGCGACATCTGCACATGGATGAGAAGCAGGGGACTGGAGATTGTGCCGGAAAAGACTGAAATGGTGCTAGTGTCTGGAAGAAGAAAACACGCCCCGATAAGCATTGAAGTGGACGGTACCATCGTCAACCCCAGCGAAGGGGTACGGGTGCTGGGAGTTTATGTGGATAAAAACCTCAGTTTTCGAGAACACCTTTGGAGGACGGCAGATAAAGCCTTGAAGATGACGGCCACTATATCCAGGCTTCTCCCGAACATTGGCGGACCAGCCGAATTGAAAAGACGGGTCCTTGCTTCGGTTGCAGAATCTGTTCTGCTGTATGGTGCACCTATCTGGGCAGAAGAACTGTGCAAAAGGTCCACATACGCAGCCAAATATAGCAGCGTGCAAAGAAGATTGGCAC
>OX376305.1:50114566-50306085 GCA_947369205.1 Cantharis rufa | reverse complement strand
TAACCTAACCTAACCTAACCTAACCTAACCTAACCTAACCTAACCTAACCTAACCTAACCTAACCTAACCTAACCTAACCTAACCTAACCTAACCTAACCTAACCTAACCTAACCTAACCTAACCTAACCTAACCTAACCTAACCTAACCTAACCTAACCTAACCTAACCTAACCTAACCTAACCTAACCTAACCTAACCTAACCTAACCTAACCTAACCTAACCTAACCTAACCTAACCTAACCTAACCTAACCTAACCTAACCTAACCTAACCTAACCTCTAACCTAACCTAACCTAACCTAACCTAACCTAACCTAACCTAACCTAACCTAACCTAACCTAACCTAACCTAACCTAACCTAACCTAACCTAACCTAACCTAACCTAACCTAACCTAACCTAACCTAACCTAACCTAACCTAACCTAACCTAACCTAACCTAACCTAACCTAACCTAACCTAACCTAACCTAACCTAACCTAACCTAACCTAACCTAACCTAACCTAACCTAACCTAACCTAACCTAACCTAACCTAACCTAACCTAACCTAACCTAACCTAACCTAACCTAACCTAACCTAACCTAACCTAACCTAACCTAACCTAACCTAACCTAACCTAACCTAACCTAACCTAACCTAACCTAACCTAACCTAACCTAACCTAACCTAACCTAACCTAACCTAACCTAACCTAACCTAACCTAACCTAACCTAACCTAACCTAACCTAACCTAACCTAACCTAACCTAACCTAACCTAACCTAACCTAACCTAACCTAACCTAACCTAACCTAACCTAACCTAACCTAACCTAACCTAACCTAACCTAACCTAACCTAACCTAACCTAACCTAACCTAACCTAACCTAACCTAACCTAACCTAACCTAACCTAACCTAACCTAACCTAACCTAACCTAACCTAACCTAACCTAACCTAACCTAACCTAACCTAACCTAACCTAACCTAACCTAACCTAACCTAACCTAACCTAACCTAACCTAACCTAACCTAACCTAACCTAACCTAACCTAACCTAACCTAACCTAACCTAACCTAACCTAACCTAACCTAACCTAACCTAACCTAACCTAACCTAACCTAACCTAACCTAACCTAACCTAACCTAACCTAACCTAACCTAACCTAACCTAACCTAACCTAACCTAACCTAACCTAACCTAACCTAACCTAACCTAACCTAACCTAACCTAACCTAACCTAACCTAACCTAACCTAACCTAACCTAACCTAACCTAACCTAACCTAACCTAACCTAACCTAACCTAACCTAACCTAACCTAACCTAACCTAACCTAACCTAACCTAACCTAACCTAACCTAACCTAACCTAACCTAACCTAACCTAACCTAACCTAACCTAACCTAACCTAACCTAACCTAACCTAACCTAACCTAACCTAACCTAACCTAACCTAACCTAACCTAACCTAACCTAACCTAACCTAACCTAACCTAACCTAACCTAACCTAACCTAACCTAACCTAACCTAACCTAACCTAACCTAACCTAACCTAACCTAACCTAACCTAACCTAACCTAACCTAACCTAACCTAACCTAACCTAACCTAACCTAACCTAACCTAACCTAACCTAACCTAACCTAACCTAACCTAACCTAACCTAACCTAACCTAACCTAACCTAACCTAACCTAACCTAACCTAACCTAACCTAACCTAACCTAACCTAACCTAACCTAACCTAACCTAACCTAACCTAACCTAACCTAACCTAACCTAACCTAACCTAACCTAACCTAACCTAACCTAACCTAACCTAACCTAACCTAACCTAACCTAACCTAACCTAACCTAACCTAACCTAACCTAACCTAACCTAACCTAACCTAACCTAACCTAACCTAACCTAACCTAACCTAACCTAACCTAACCTAACCTAACCTAACCTAACCTAACCTAACCTAACCTAACCTAACCTAACCTAACCTAACCTAACCTAACCTAACCTAACCTAACCTAACCTAACCTAACCTAACCTAACCTAACCTAACCTAACCTAACCTAACCTAACCTAACCTAACCTAACCTAACCTAACCTAACCTAACCTAACCTAACCTAACCTAACCTAACCTAACCTAACCTAACCTAACCTAACCTAACCTAACCTAACCTAACCTAACCTAACCTAACCTAACCTAACCTAACCTAACCTAACCTAACCTAACCTAACCTAACCTAACCTAACCTAACCTAACCTAACCTAACCTAACCTAACCTAACCTAACCTAACCTAACCTAACCTAACCTAACCTAACCTAACCTAACCTAACCTAACCTAACCTAACCTAACCTAACCTAACCTAACCTAACCTAACCTAACCTAACCTAACCTAACCTAACCTAACCTAACCTAACCTAACCTAACCTAACCTAACCTAACCTAACCTAACCTAACCTAACCTAACCTAACCTAACCTAACCTAACCTAACCTAACCTAACCTAACCTAACCTAACCTAACCTAACCTAACCTAACCTAACCTAACCTAACCTAACCTAACCTAACCTAACCTAACCTAACCTAACCTAACCTAACCTAACCTAACCTAACCTAACCTAACCTAACCTAACCTAACCTAACCTAACCTAACCTAACCTAACCTAACCTAACCTAACCTAACCTAACCTAACCTAACCTAACCTAACCTAACCTAACCTAACCTAACCTAACCTAACCTAACCTAACCTAACCTAACCTAACCTAACCTAACCTAACCTAACCTAACCTAACCTAACCTAACCTAACCTAACCTAACCTAACCTAACCTAACCTAACCTAACCTAACCTAACCTAACCTAACCTAACCTTTTTTTTTTTTTTTTTTTTTTTTTTTTTTTTGTTTTGTGCGGAGGAAGAGGGAAAATCCTCATGGACTTCCCAGACCCGTGTCTGGGGGCATGCCAGACTCCTACTGGCTAAAAACCCTCTCCCTTGATGACGTCGCGCACCGTTCACGAGCAAGCGCGGAATCAAACTTCGCAGCTTGCCCGGAAATGACTAAAGTCTTCTTCTGTTTCGCCCTTTCGGGACTTTTCTCTTCTTATTCGGACTGTTGGCGGACTCTCTCCGCCTCTTCCTTAGCCTTCATGACGAGGACCACAAACGCTTGTGTTCTCGTCCAGTTTTCCTCGGAGGCAAGCATGGTGCTTACGGCGCTTTGAGGTGTGAATGGTTCCTCCACCTCCAATTCCATGCGCTGTTGGGACCACTCACGGCAGAAGAAGATGGTGTGTTCTGCCGTGTCGGATGCTTCGCCACAGTATGTGCAAGCAGATGATTCGGCCTTGCCGATCTTGGCCAGATAGAAGTTGAAGCACCCGTGTCCCGTCAGAGCCTGCGTCAGGTGGTAGCAAAGCTCTCCATGCCTCCTCCGAGTCCAATCTTCGATGGAAGGGATCAGCACATGCGTCCATCGGCCGGTCGCTGCTCCGTCCCACCTTTCCTGCCATTTTCTTATCATGTTGTCTCTATTTGCGGCTCTTCTGTCCGCCGCGTTATAATTGGCCTCGCGCTCCGCCACCATCAGATCTATGGGGGCGATTCCGGCCAACACCATAATGGCACTCTCGGATACCGTGCGGTATCCGCAGCATATCCTTATGGCCATCTTCCGCTGAACCTTCAGCAGGGCGTTCCGATATTTGGCGACCTTCATCGCCTCCGACCATATAGGGGCCCCGTAAAGAATAATGGAATGGACGACGGACGAGAGGACTCTCCTTTTGGTGGTGTTCGGGCCCTGGGTGTTTGGCATGAGTCTTGCCAGGGCCGAGTAGCTCCTCTCCGCCTTCGTCACCGCCTTGGTGATGTGCGGTGCAAAACTGAGGCTTTTGTCCAGCGCCACTCCGAGGACCACGACGTTATCGCTTGGTGGAAGGATGTGTTGATCCACCAAGATGGTCGGAGGTCGGACTCTCCTTCTTCCGGTCAGCAGAAGAAGCTCGCATTTCTCGGGCACGAGTGTAAGCCCTCTTCCCTCAATCCAGGCCTTGATGTTCCGGATTGCTGTGTTCAGGTTGTCTTCCAATATTTGCATCGTTTTCGCGGCGACCATGATGTTAAGATCGTCCGCGAATCCCACCAGTTCGGAGTCTTCCGGGAGTGGTACATGGAAGACCCCATCATACATGGCGTTCCACAGGGGCGGTCCAAGCACCGAACCCTGCGGAACACCGCTGGTCACCCCCATCCGGGTGCTGAACATCTCTTCTTCGACTATAAGAGTTCTCGATGTAAGGTAGCTCTTGATGATATTTAGTAGGCTGGGTGTAATGCCTTTTTGTCGAAGAGCTTCAACGATTGATGTCCAGCGGGCGGAGTTGAATGCGTTCCGGATGTCCAAGGTGACCAGCGCCACCATCTTCCTGGTTCGCCAGGTTCCGGCGCGAGCCTTCTTAACGAAGTCGGTGATGCGTCTAAGGGCGTCTATGGTGGACCTGCCCTTCCTAAACCCATACTGCCTCTCGTGTAGCGGTAGCTCCCCTTGAAGCCTGCGAAGAATCATCTTCTCGTACAGCTTAGCCATGGTGTTAAGCAGGCATATCGGTCTGTACGAGGAGGGGAGCTCGAGAGGCTTCTGGCCTTTCCTAATGATGACCAACTTGGCGCTCTTATAGATGTTAGGGAAGTCGCCAAGCTGGGCACATGCGTTAATAGTGTTGAGTATCGGTGTGGGGTGGGCTTTCACAACTTTCTTTATGATCTCTGCCGGTATGTTGTCCGGCCCCGGCGCCTTGCCGCTTCCCAGATCTGTGGCGGCCTCCTGCAGTTCTTCTTCGGTGAAAGCTGTGAATACGGCGTCTTCTTGCCTCTCCCACCCGTGGATGGGATGAGTGGGAAAAAGCACGTCCACGATGGTACGGATTCTTTCCGCCGTCAGGCCCGGGATTGGAGTCCTGCCGAGCCTGGAGGTGACTATCTTGTAGCCCACCCCCCACACATCATCGTCGATCTGCTGGATGATGTTTTTCCAGCAGTTTTTTTGACTCCTCTCGATAAGAATCGAGAGCCATTTTCTCGCCGTGTCGTGTTCTTTCTGCAGGTCCTCCCGCAGTCCTCTACGACTTCCGCGAGCGCGATGGATTTTCCTGCGGATGGAATTGCAGGCTTTCCATTGCGCCGCGATGTCGTCGTTCCACCAGTACGCCCCCTTCCGTTTTGAACTGGCCTTTCGTGGCATTGCCGCATCGCAGATCTTCACTAGGGCGGCGGTTAGTTGTTCGGGCGTACCGGTGTCAAATTCCAGAACTTCCTGAGCCTTTTTATAGAGTTTTTCCTCATCGATCTTCCTGGAGTTCCACCCCCGCGGACTTGGTGGTATGGGAATCGACGAGCGGATCTCGTAGGCCACGTACTTGTGGTCGCTCGCCGTCTCCTCGTCCAGAACTCTCCAATTATGTATACGTTGGTGTATTCCGGGGGTGGCAAAGGTGACATCCAGGATCGATGTCGAGGGTCCCCTAGCAAACGTGGGCGTGTTTCCACGGTTTACAACTTCGAGGCCCATCGTCGCCAGGGCCTCCGTGGTGACCTCTCCTCTGGGGTCTTCGTGTTCACAACCCCACTCCGGCGACTTGGCATTGAAGTCGCCCCCGACCACGACGTGTCCGGCGATGTTTCGAACGGTGTCCGTAAGATGGTCCAGGACACTCTGGTAGTGTTGGAGAGTGCAGTTTGGGGTGATGTATACGCTGAAGTACGTACACGTGAGGTACTTCACCCAAACGAAGCACTCCCCCTTGCCCCAGTCTTCTACCCGTCGCGATTCGGGGACCCACACCGCCGCCAGCCCGGACTCACTTGCCCACCAATTGTCCGGTAAGCGGTTCGGTTCGCTCACCAGGACCACCTGTACCCCTCGCACCGCTACGTGGTGCAGGAGTAGGGACTGTGCCGCTCTTGCCCTGTGGAGGTTTGCTTGTAGCACCCCCACTTCTCCCGTCGCCCGAGGTGCATCCCCGATTGCCAAACCGATGGCCGAGCCGCTTGCACTCGATGCAATACTGCTCGTTGCTGCAGTTTTTTGCACAGTGCCCCTCCTTCCCGCAGTTCCAGCATAGGCGGGATCGGTCAATTTTTCGCCTGCAGCCTTCGGTGTCGTGGTCGCAGGCCCAGCATCGAAAGCATCGATACATTCTTCTGACCCGGCAGCCGCTCACCATGCCGATCTTGAGTTTTTTCACGGCCAAGAGTTTCGCGGCGCTGTCCGGGTCCATCGTCAAAACGACCGATTGCGTATTTCCGTACGACGGAGTTAGGTCCCGCAGGGTTATGTGTCCTGCGGGTCCCGTGATGTTCAGTACGGTTTTTTGGATATCTTCCTTGGTAGCAAGGAGGTCGACATCCCTGATCTGCAGGGTTTGAGCCCTGACCAGGGGGTCGACCGTCATGCCCCCCTCTTTGACAATCTGTAGTATCTTCGCCTTGTCTTGGCCAGACTCGGCCTCAACAAGGAGATCTCCACCCTTAGTTTGTCTAACTCGTTTGATGTAGTCTGCCTCACCAACTAGGTCGGACAGTCTTTTAAGGGCATCCCTGTATGTTTGTCCCTCCCCCAGCTTGAGTAGGACCGCCGGGGTTTTGTCGGACTTCTTCTTCGTCGCTAACCCGTCGTCATTATTCCGTGGCCAAGTCGGTGGATTTGGCCTTTTGCTCTTCTTTGTCTGAACTAGTATATAGCCCTCTTCGTCCTCGATCGGAGCTTTTGCGGGACTTTTGTTTTCTCCGCTCTCCCTCTTTTTAAGTCGTTGGTTTAGCGCGGAGGAGGGCTTCCTGGTGGTGCCCGTTGCCAAAGGTGGTGGGGCGGCGTGCGGCACCTGAAGCGGCTGCTCCCGCTTTTCTCCGACTTCCTCCTCCATCTCGCTTTCCGTGTCCTCGAAACGGAAGCCGTCGGTCGGTGGGAACACCCTTGGCGTGCTCGCCGCTTTGGGTGGTTTCCGCTTTCCGGTCGTTGCTGCGGAGTAGGTTTTGAGTCCCGTGGTGCTGGTGGACTGCTCCTTCAGGACTCTGACGTTCCGCTCTTCGATTGTCTGCAGTTTATTTTGCAGCTGATTTATCACCTCCCCCAGGTCCTTCGCTTGGACGATGAACTCGCGAAGTTGCGTTGTTTGGTCCGGGGGGAAGGAGGTCTCGAATTGCCTCTCGTGGAGGCCATTTACCGCGCTGGTGACTTCCGCCATATTTAAGGCCAGCTTGTCAAAGTTTTCCCCCAGGTTCTTAATTTGGGGGTGGGTGAAGGCTTTTTCGTGTTTTAGTGCCCTGATTTCGGCAGAGCACCGCTTCACCTCTTCGACGACCGTCTCTAGAGCCAGTTGTTGAACTCCCATCTTATCGACGAGGGCCCCCAGGAGTTCTGCGGAAGGTCCCTCGGCTGCTCGTTTTTTCGTCGTCAGCGCCTCTAGCGCCAGTCTCTCTGAGTCCTCTTTGTTCTTCGCTTTAAGCAAGGAGTTTATGAGGTCCTTGACTTTGTTGCTGGTGTTTTTCGGATTTCTCTTCAATTCAGCTTTGAGGTCCGTAATGCAATCATGCACGGTGGGGACCCCTCCCCTGTTGGGCGTTCTCTTGGTTCCAGTAGCTGTTAGAAGGGACCCGGCCTGGGCATCCACCGGAGTCCCTGAGTGGTCGCTTGATGACGGTCGCGAGGTGCCCACTCCGACAACCTCCACGACCGGCACTGGGGTATCCCCCCCCTGTGCGGTAAACGTTTTCTCATTCTCTTTGTCCATTTCATAGCGTTCTTGGTTTTGTTGCCGCTAGGGACATCCGTCTTATACTCCCGGATGCCACTCAGCCTTCGGCGCGACTTCCGTCACCTTGGCTTAGGAGTTTTCGGCCCTTCTTCGCCCGGCCGGGCGTCTTCTCATCTCTTCGTCCCGGACCCGCGTCCCTTCGTCGGCCCCACGGGCGTGCCACCTCCACCGGGGTTGGTTACCCGATCTCGACGACAATCCCGCAGGTTTCGATACCGACTCCGGAGACGGGGGGGGACCGCGCGTAACACTTTCCCTCGCTTGCACTCTCACTCGCGGGAGAACCACAAATTTGGGCTTCACGCGCCCCACTAAACGTTTTTTGTTTGCGCATGCGCACTCCGAAAAATTTTTTACACTGTTTTTCGCTCCCACACGAAACTTGGTCGAGGGGGGGGGGGGGAAAAGGGGGGGGGGCAAAAATTCTCCCCATGAAACTTGGTGGGGGGGGGTCGAAAAATTTTTGGGGGGGGGGGTGACCCCGACCGGCCCGCGTCACATGGCACCACTCCGGGGGCGATCCGCCCACCGGTTCGCTCAGTATGTCGAAAAGACGGAATTAGTGTGTCATCGCCGTATAATAAATCTTCGCGAACCGCCCCGTATATGTTCCAATTACGTTATCGCTATCTGTAGTTGATAAAGATAGCGGTGGTTTTTGGCCATTTACGCCACAACGCGCGGACCGATAAGGGTGGGACGCGTCTAGATCGACGGCAAATCGCGTCCCACATCCCCTCGTGTTCGATTCGCCCCTATCGGACGACCCCTTGTCGTCGAAAAAATAACAAAACACTTTCCAATGTAAATGAATTTGAATTGATCGTAAATGTGTTTTTCGATTTGCTACCTTATTAGCGGCCCGATAAGGTCGTGGCGGGCGTCGTTCTTCTTAACTTTTTGTGTTTAACACAACGTAGCAAAAATCGCCCCTATCGCACAATCACCAAAGAATTTTCAAATTCACTCACCCCTTTTAGCAGTGATAAATCGCTAAATCCATCTTCCACCCCCTCGAGTTGCACCTCGGCGGGTTCACGACAACTTTTCCTACACATTGCACTCACTTTGCACTAATTTTAATCAAGTTTAAGCGGCACAAAATCGCACAAGAAGTCCAAAAACACAAAAACTTCTCCACCTATCTTATCCGAAGTCCGATAAGGTCGACACCGGGTTTACCGGATGCCTCTCGCTAGAGCGCACCCGTCCCGCACCACGTCACATTTTTAAACTTCTCGTATACCCCCAAGACGGGATTACGACACCGGAGCACGGAGAAAACACGTCTTCTCGCCGGGCCGTACTTGAGGGATATATTAATGCTCCTACGAAGTTTGGCTATTTTTGTATTTCAAACGCGTAAAAAATAACAAATTTCTCCATACGAAATTCGACGAGTACCTAGTGTATCGACATATATAAAAAATTTGGATTTTAAAATCGATTTTTGGACGAAAATTAATAAATTTTGATCTGACGTTTGTCAAAACTTAAAAAATTATCAATTTAAAGCTTTTTATGGTGGAATATATAAAGATCAATTTGGCGATTATATATTACTAAAAATTATTAAATTTGGACAGTTTTTAGCGAAGAAAATTGGAAAATTAAAAAATTAAATTTTACGTTTATAAAAAAAAAAAAAAAAATTAAAAAATTATCAATATTTAAAGCTTTTTCTGGTGGAAAATATAAAGATTAATTTGGCGATTGTATATTACTGAAAATTATTAAATTTGGAAAAGTTTTAGCGAAGAAAATTGGGAAATTAAAAAAATTAATTTGACGTTTATCAAAAAAAAATTATTAAAAAATTACAAAAAATTATCAATATTTATAGCTTCTTCTGGTGGAAAATATAAAGAATAATTTGGCGATTGTATATTACTGAAAATTATTAAATTTGGACAAGTTTTAGCGAAGAAAATTGGAAAGTTAAATCTGACTTATTGTAATGGATACATACGAGGAAATAAGTAAATTGATAAATTTGGAAGTAAAAAAAATTAAGGAACAAATGGCTCAAAGTGGCAACATAAAGCGTTCAATAAAATTATCAATCCTTGAATGTGCGGATAAACTACATGAAATATCAACTAATTTAAATATTTTGGCAATTTCAACTCAAAATTCAAAGTCAACCAATGTTGTAGGGGATGAAATGTGTATTCGAAAAATAATCAGGGAGGAGATGAAGGTTGTGCTTGATGAAGTAAAGATGGCCCCTCCTGCTGCACAAATAAATACCTATGCTGGTGTGGTTGCACAAAAACAACCAAAAAACCTACAAGCACTAATCGTTACCCCAAAAAATTCAACATTAGAAAATCATGAACAAGTGCTTAAAAAATGGAAAGAAATAATATCATTTCGTACACGAAATTTTGCCCCAGTTTCGACAATCAAACTTTCAAACAATAAATTAAAAATTAGTTTTGAAAATAATAAACAAAAAGAAGAAATTTTAAGTCAACTAAAAAATAATAATGATTTCCAAGTTGATGAACCATCTATTTTACACCCAAATATCATAATTAAGGGAATCTCTCGAGAGGTAGCAAGGGAGAATCTTATAGAGGTGATCTCCGCACAGAACGATCAGGTCCGAGAGTTGCTATCGCAAGACGAATCGTTAAAAATAAAATTTTTAAAAAACAACCGCAATAAACATCTTTATAATGCGATTCTCCAAGTAACCCCTAAGCTTTTTGCAAATATTATAAGTCACGAAAGACTTAATATTGACCATGAGAGAGTGCATGTGTCTGAATTTTTGTCAGTACGACAATGCTTCACATGTCTCTCTTTTGGTCACTTGAGGAAGTATTGCGATGGTAGGTCTCCGATCTGCTCGTTTTGTGGGGGGGATCACCTCTTCGAGGTCTGTCAAAATAGATCAAATATTAATAAACAAAAATGTAACAACTGTTCTTTTAGTAATTTAAAAAACAAGACTAGCTTGGACGTAAAACACTCAGCAACCTCAAATAAGTGTACAATATTCAAGGCAATGGAGGGTAGACTGAAGGAAAAGATCACTTATGGGTGGTAAGACAATAAATTTTGTCCAATGTAATCTGATGCGTTCGTATGCCTGTCATCGTGAATTCCTTCAATATTTCATGGAAAGCGACCGGAATGTCGCTCTTATCACCGAACCATACGTAGGCCGAATTAATCATGTTAAAGGTCTGGCTGGTGTACACGTCTTTCAATGTAACAAGAACAAGAACAATAATCCACGGGTAAAGAGCTGCATCCTGGTTAAACAGAGTATTGGAGCAGTGCTGGGCATGTCCCAGTACTGTGATACCAATCTCTGCGTGATCAGGATGTGCATTGGAAGGAGGTTCTTGTTTGTTGGAAGCGTTTACATAGAGCCAGACGTAGACGTTAATGATACTCTGGTAAATCTGAACCATTTCTTGAGCAAAGTTAACGGCTCGCACGTTATCGTTGGTGGTGATGTCAACGGTGCGAACCCCGCTTGGGGTTCGTTAATCGGAGATGAACGAGGTGATGATGTTCTCAGCATTGCATATTCGCAAGACCTTAATATATGCAATGAAGGAGGCTCGTCGACATTTGAAGTTGTCCGGGATGGCAACATTCTTGGATCAATTATAGATGTGACGATGTCCTCCGAGGGCATCGCTTCTCGTTTGTCGCTGTGGGGCGTTGATGAATCAATCTGTCCGTCATCTGACCACCATGCAATCACTTTTACGGTTTCGGTTGATCAATGTTTAACTGCAGCCGTCGAAAAATCAACATATTTATTTAGAAACAAAACAGCAGATTGGCAGAAATTTTCAACATCTTTAGGCAAAAATTTAACAGAGTCAAAATTATTAAATACAATTTTCGAAAATATTACTCCCGGCTCCTTGGACTGCGTTGTGGAAACTCTAACAGAGGACATTCGCAAGTCATGTTTCTCCTCCATGAAAATACGTGGAAACACTAAACCGTATAACCCATGGTGGTCCAAGGAGTTGGAAGTGTTGAAAAAGAAGTGTATCGAGGTTCATCATCGTATTCGTTCTGGCATCCGTCAGAAGTTGGATATTACTCAACTTCTGGGGGATCAGGCTGAGCTAAAGAAGGAGTACGGTGATCTAATTAGATGCACTTCTACAAAAAATTTTAGAAATTTCTGCCAACTGCAAAACAAAGAAAATGTGTGGTCATTGACGAACAGATTGATTAAAGACGCTCCAATGCAACGGCCACCATCGACGCTGATGTGCGAAGACAGATTTACCAAAGACAGTGACGAGACAGCAGACAAACTGTTAAGACACTTTTACCCAGACGACAGTAACGACACCTTACTGCGACATTACGAACTACGACACATGTTTGATTCGCCCTATGTATGTGATTCAGCAGAGGAGGAGGAATTCACTGTTGACGAGGTATTAGACGCATTAGGTACAATGAGTCCAAACAGAGCCCCTGGTGTAGACAACCTCACGTCTGATATTTGCACTGCGTTTGCGTCGGAGTATCCCCTGTTTCTTACCAGTCTGTTTAATTCATGCCTGGCTGTTGGTCATTTCCCAACACCTTGGAAGAAAGCCTACGTTAAAATTTTGCCGAAACCAAATAAAGACTTTTCAGAGTTATCGTCTTTTCGACCTATCGGCCTTTTGCCTGTTTTTGGCAAACTATTTGAAAAAATAATTGTAAGGAGACTGCTATTTTATGGCCAACAGCGTCGGGCATGGAATAAACGACAATTTGGTTTTAAGGAACAGGTATCTACTACTGACGCTTTGAGAAACGCAGTCAACATAATCAGACGTGAGAAGGGTCGAAAGCGCCAGGTCCTGGCTGTATTCCTAGACATTAAAGCGGCGTTTGACAACGCTTGGTGGCCAGCATTATTCAACAGATTGCGAAACATTAAATGTCCGCGTAACGTATATAACATCCTTCGTAGTTATATAGAGGATCGATCTGTTGAGCTGGCTTACGCTGACGGAAAGTCGCACAAGTTTATGACAAAGGGATGCATCCAAGGCTCTGTTTGTGGTCCTACTTTTTGGAATATAATATTGGACGAGCTTCTCGAGATAGGCTTGCCGGAGGGATGTTATTTGCAAGCTTTTGCAGATGACGTCCTTCTAATCGTAAGCGCGTCCAATATAACACAACTGGAAGAGCGTACCAACCTTGCACTTGCTGCTATTCACGGCTGGGGTACTGGAGTGAAACTTCTGGGGATCTGTCAGAATACTGTCAACACGAATTGAGCCTCGACACCTACACTATAGGAAAGAGGACCATTTTCTGTGTATAATACAAAAAGAAAAAATGCGGATTATCCACTAGTTTTCGAGAAAACGGCTTTTGAAAATCAAAATTTTACATGCATTTTAGATAGGGAAATTCATTAACTTAAAAGTTGTATTGACGGTGCGTGCGTTCTGATATAGTCTAGTGATGGGCGGAGCAATTGTGTTCAGTTGTTGTCGACCACCGTTAGCGATGCCACGTTCTACGCTATATCGCTTTTTACGCTTTTTCGAGGGTAAATCATCGAAACGAGTGGAATTTCTGCAAAGCATACGTTTGTTGCCGAGGTTAAAAAGGTGTAAAAATCGACGATGCCGTCGCCTTTGTGTACTTCAGCGGCGACGGGAGAGGTATTTAAAACACGTCTTCCGTTGCACTAAGTGCCGAGACCACGAGTATTCGCTGGTTGATGGCACCTTTTTTGACCACTGTCGCGTTCGTGCTAATTGGGTGATTTCTGCGATGTACTTCTGGGTTACGGGCAACGGGGCGGCCCAAACCGCTGTCACCGTGGGTATGCCACGGCGCACAGCGTACCGGTTGTTCCGGATATTCCGTGAGATGTGTATTTGGCAACTTAACCAAGACGCGGAGCTTCTACGCGTTGGTGGCCCTGGCGACGTCGTCCAAATTGACGAGAGCGTTATCACAAAACGCAAGTATAACGTGGGGAGGGTAGTTCCGCAAAAGTGGATCTTGGGTATGTACAGTACGACTGAGAAGCGTGGGGTCATACTATACATTCCCAATCGAAAGAAAGAAACTTTAGAGGACCTAATCTCCGAGCACGTTAAACCTGGCTCTGAAATTTGGACGGATTGCTGGAGCGGTTATGCTGGCTTATCACGTCTTCACAGAGTATCGCCCTACACCCACTACACCGTGAATCATTCAAGGTATTTCCGAGATCCAGTGTCCGGCGTCTGCACTAACGGTGTCGAGGGTTACTGGTCCACATTGAAGCGCTGGCTGCGAAAGCGGGATCTGCTGAAAAGCAGATACCTGCCGGAGCACATACGCGTCTTCATGTGGCTGCAGCTCTACGGCCGTACGCCGGAAGCGGCTCTCCAAAATATGCTCGACCAGATCGCCACTCGTTTCCCGGTGTAGTCAGACATCGGCCCTTTTCAGGGCCCAAAATTAAAAGAATGAGTTTTTAATAAAATTAAGAAAAACGCAGAACTCGTTTTTAGGGTGGATTCTCGAGTGCCTTGGTTGCGTTCGTCAAAAACGACGCTCCGCTACCCTACGCTCCGGTCCCCTCCGCTCCGGGCGCTACGCCCCGTTTTGACGAACGCTGACTCGCTAAAAACATCCCTCTAGGTCGCACCACTTCGCCAAAGGTGCAACTCGAAAGGGGTGAAACTCGTAAGGTGTGAAACTCGTTAGCAACGGTCGGTGTGCTCCCGGCCGGTGGTCGACAACAACTGAATACAAGTGCCCCGCCCATCATTAAGACTATATCAGAACGCACGCACCGTCACTAAAACACGGGAGCGGATCAATTCCCTATGTAAAATGCATGTAAAATTTTGATTTTCAAATGCCGTTTTCTCGAAAACTACTGGATAATCCGCATCGAAGTGCGGTCTCAAAATGCTCAGAAAATTGTCCTCTTTCTAATAGAAAAAAAATCAAAGCCCAACGAGTGTTGACAGTTTTCTGACAGTAACCAACTTCTGTTCAGTGCCCCGAAAACTCAAGCCGTGGCCTTCACACCAAAAGCTAGAACTGCCAACATCTTTTTTAATAATATTAAAATCAATTTCGATACAAAATTTAAAATTTTAGGCATTATCATCGATCAAAATTTAAAATTTAATGAACATGTTAGATATCTAATTCTTAAAGTAAACAATATTTTTAAAAATATATGTAACTTCGTGCGTCCGACGTGGGGAATCCACCCTGAAAATTTACAAACGATATACCACGGAGTTATAGAACCAACTATTACATATGGAGCTAGCATTTGGTGTGGAGCATTAAAATATCAGTACGTGCGACGTTGGTTGCGCTCCTTCCAGCGGGCCTTCGCTATCAGGACTGTGCGCGCATTTAGGACCGTCTCGACAATATCTGCTCTTGCCTTGGCTGGATTTTTACCGATCGAGTTAAGGATAGAGGAAGTCGCGAAGATTGAGATGGTAAAAGTGAATGGAACTTTTGATCAGCTTCCTGACGATGTCGTCCTTCAGCATCGTACGCCGCCAGAGGGGATGCTTCATCCCCGCTATAGGCAAACGATCTCTTTTGTGAAGATAAACGACTCGCAGGAAGTTGATGAAATATGCGACTTGTTAAGTGTAGCTATCTTTACGGATGGAAGTAAGCTGGCAGGCGGGGAGGTCGGTGCAGCAATCGTCATTTATCACGAGACTCGGCAGGAGACACACAAGTTTCGCTTGCACGATTCGTGTAGTGTGTTTCAGGCTGAGTTATACGCGATTGACGCGGCCTTGCATTGGATCTCCCTCAGGAAAATACATTCCGTATGTATCTTCTCTGATTGCCTCTCGGCTCTAACTTCGATCTGTAACAGAGGCTGCACTATACCATTGGTCACCTCCATTCATCGTTACCTTCTCGAAATTAGGAAGCATACGATGGTCAAGTTTGCGTGGGTAAAGGCGCATTGCGGGATCGGTGGAAACGAGGTTGCAGACCTATGCGCCAAAGATGCGGCTGTGTCGCACAGAGGCATGGTCTTCAATCAGTTTCCACTGAGCTTTGTTAAGCGAGCGATACGCCTTGAATCGGAACGTATCTGGGAAACCGAGTACCAGAACGCCGTTCAAGGGTCGACGACGCGGCGACATTTGCCCACGCTGCGGGACGTTCGTATGTTCCGTGAAGCCTTCGAGACTTCTTTCGAAACGACGCAGTTATTGACTGGACATTCATACGCGCGCGACTATTTGTTTAGATTTAAGATCAGTCCTGTTGACGTATGCCCATGTGATTCCAAAAGTACCCAGACTCTACAACATTTATTGTCTGACTGTCCCAGATATCTAGCTTTACGTTTTAACCACCTATCCATCTGCTCTCTTTATAACGCTTCTCCTTTTAACATTCTTGAACTTTTAAAAAACAAATCTTTAATTTCTTCATTTTTGAAACTTCTTAAACAAATTATTTCTACACTTAAATCTTTTAATCTTTAATTTCTTGTCCTTCTTTTCTTTGAGTGTGCCCTAAATTGCCTTATCTCTGAGATCGTCCAATTGTTACCTCCCCAGAGATTCTCTATTATCTTTCATTCATATTTCATCAATATTCTATTCATTTTGTGTTTCTATTTTATCAATTAAGTTATTATTTATTTTAATTCAAATATGGAAGAAGTGTACTGTTTCGCGGTGGAGCAGGTGAGCTAGTTTGCGGCCGGTTTCGTGATTTGTAGTTGCATCGTCGGGCAATTAGTGGTCGAGGGGCTGCAGGTGGAAGCACGTCGAGATGTCGGATGTGTGCAGCGGGGAGCAGTCTTTGTGGAGTCGCGGGATTTTGATGGAGTCTAGAATTGAACGGAGGAATATTGTAGCAGTTGAAAGTTATACTATAAATTTATACTAAATTATAGTATAATTTTTAACTGTTGTAGTGTTCTTTTGTTTGGTTTTGGATTTTGTCGAAGTTTTGTGATTTTGTGAGGATTGTTCTTTGCTGTACACATTTGATGTTTTGGCGATGTGTTTTTATCTGTGGCATTTTGACTATTGATTGCCTGATGATGTAGTTGTGGATTGCGGGGCCGGTTGCGGATTGGTTCATTTGTTTTATTGCGGGGTAGTGTATTTCTTCCATATTTGAATTATCAAATTAATTTCGCTGCAGCAGCATACAATATTATTTATTTTATTTTATTTATCAACTTGGTTATCTATTTGGTCAACTATTTATCATTGTTATTATTTATTTTATCTACTATGTTATTGTTATTGTTATTGTTATTATTGTTTACTCCAATGTTACTAATTTAATCAATTGTTACTATTTTTATCAATGTTATTATTGTTTTTATTGTTATCATTGTTACTATTAATGTGTATCCAATTGCGCAATATACTCCCTGGCTGTATAACCTAACCTAACCTAACCTAACCTAACCTAACCTAACCTAACCTAACCTAACCTAACCTAACCTACTTTAATATCTGCAGGCAATTTTCAGTACTTCTATTCTAAAGTTATCTTTCAGTACCGATAAACCCTGTGTTTTTTTCAAGTTAAATTTTTAGAACTAGAAATTTGGTTCATAAATCGCCAATAACTCTGTACCGTATATTGATTGATACCGATCACCGTTTGAACCGTAGAGACCGACCCGGATCTGGATCTTGAAACACCAACACCGCAACACCGTTACTCCGCAACACCCCCATCACCGTAACTCCCCAACGCGCCCCGCTACAATATAATATAATATTACAATATTATAACGGGTTTACCAATAAGACGTTTGTTTTTCAATAGGGGCATATTCGGATATTTTGACAGTTCTTGCATTTAGTTTTTTGACCTATGTACAGCAGAAGCTGTGCCATTTGTGAAAATGTTTTCAATTTCAATTGAAAATTGTATTAAAATCATTGAAGCCTATTACGAAAATAGTCGATGTGTGAAAACCACATTTCGTAAAATTCGCGATATTTTTGGTCGTCATGATCGGTCTTCTGAAACCGCTACCGAGAATTTGGTGAATAAATTTAAGTTTACTGGTTTGGTATATAACATACCAACAACAACACATATTCGTTTGGGTCGATCCAGCGAAAATATCGCTGCAGTAAGTGAAAGTGTCGAAGAACGTCCAAATTTATCGATTCCACGACATTCTCCACATTTGGGGACATGTTGACAAATTATTTTTGGCCTATTATCGATGATATGGATGTGAGTGATCTGTGGTTTTAACAGGATGGCGCCACTTGTCACACAGCCAGAGAAACAATGGCTTTATTGCAAAACAAATTTCCAGATCAAATAATTTCGCGTAATTCAGCAATAAATTGCCCCCCAGATCGTGCGATTTTACACCGTTTGACTATTTCTTGTGGGTCTATGTGAAAGATCAAGTCTATGCGGATAATCCACAAGCCATTGAGGGCTTAAAAGTCAACATCAAACGTGTCATTAGTGAGATAGAGCCTCAATTATGCCAAAATGTGATTGAAAATTTTGACGAAAGAATCGATGTCTGTAAGCGTGGTCGTGGTGGGCATTCGAAGGATATTATTTTTCATTCATAAATGGCAGACCTTCTACTTTATATATAAATAAAAATCCATAGCATTTTCATCCAAAATATGTGTTTCATTTAAAATTTAAAAACAAACGTCGTATTGGTAAACCCTGTATTAATAAGTAAAATGTAGAATAGTTGAGTAGTATTAAGGTTGTCGACAAAATAGGTTCAACAATGTAATTTACGAGTAAATATAATTAAGGTATTATTATAATATTATATTATTAAGGTATTATTATATAAAAAGCAGTTAAACATCTTTAAATTTAACAACCACGAGAAACCCATCAATCGATACTATAAAATATAAATAATTAACTAAATTTTTAAGAATATTACATGGCGATTTTGCTTAAAGGGGGAAAATGGTCTGATATACAAACAAAGAAGCATATTTATGTTTTTTTGCATAGTACCTTTTAGTTGTTAATACTTTTAAAATGTTTACATTATTAAAAATATTCTGCTAAATTTTCGTAAAAAAATATTGCACAATAAACCAGTGGGTAATGGTGAGAACTTAGTCACATAAAGGAAAAAGATTCATGCGGTAAGCAGGATAACTCATGGTTGCTTGATCTGAAAAGAAAAGGTTATATACGAATTATGACGCGGTGCCTCGTACGCACTCATATCAGTCATGCCTTTGTAAGGCCTTAAGCTGAATACACGCACTAGCGATTTTCGGAATGCAATTTTTGTTTTGATTAGTATATAAGTTTATCTTGGTTGTGAACGAAGGATTTTTTTTTATTTCAATTACAACTTAGTTTTTAATTACGTTGTTGTTTTAATTTTAGTAAAAAATTACAGTTTTTTGATTGCACCTTTAACAAAAAGAAAAGAGTAATATTTTGTTAATTTCTTTGTTCATATCCAAGATTAACTAATGTACTAAAGAAATATTTTTTTGTTTTTTGATTGCGGATGAAGCAACCATGAGTTATCCTGCCTACCGCATGGAACCTTTTTTTTATGTGACTCAGTTCTCTCCACTACCACTGGCTTATTTTGCGATATTTTTCAACGAAAATTTACAAAAAAAATTACAAAAATATGCTTCTTTGTTGGTACCTCAGACCCTTTTCCCCCCTTAAACGAACAAACGGAAAATTTCTTAGGATTTTGCTTAAACGAACAGACCGAACATTTCTGAGAATCCTGCTTAAAAGAGCAGAATATATCACATGGAAAAGAAGAGAATAATTGGAAAATTTCTGTTAGTAATTTCTCGTTACTGTAACGAGTAAGTGGAAAAATGAAGTGCAGAAAGGAAAGTATTATCTACTGACAAAATCAAAATTGTGTTATACATCATATCATATATTTTCGATACAGTCAGATCGTTTTTTGCTGGAATAAAAGTTCTAATATTTAGCGTTAGTAAGTTAATTAGTTAATAAGTTAAATTAAAATTGTGAAGCTGAATGTTATAGTTAAAAATTTACACAATTTAAATCGGTTATCTCTAAGTCTAAGTTTTGTAGTACTTCCCTTTCTGTTCTTAGCGATTAAATTAAATTGCAATCGAAATTACCGCTAGACACAAATTTAAGTGCAAAGCAAAATGGAATTTTTGTCATCAAAACAGAAGAAAGGCGAAAATAAAAATTTAGTATAAAATAGGAAATTTGGAAGAATGGGTCAACATCTTCATTTAGAGTGACTTAAGTTTAAGTGGAGTTCGTAAAAGGTTAAAAATAATAATCAAATTTAAAAATATTAAATGAATTAAAGTAATAATTTGAAATTATAAAAATTGATAATTGATAATGATAATTGAAATTTAAAACAAGGTTTTACCGAAAATATAAATTTTATATTATCACGAAATTTTGTTAGAAATAAGTTTTAAAACATTATTCTTGAAATCATCTTAATTTGAATAAAAAACGAAATTTAAAATTTTAATAAATAATTTGACAATTAAGTAAATAATTGACAAATTATTAACAAAAAATTATGAATACACTGATGTCTATAATAACTGAAGTCTATAATAACTGAAGTCTATAATAGACTTGATGCTAGGTGCACTAGTAGGAATGGAATATAAGCAAATTCTATAAAACTTTACTGAAATAAATTTTAAACAGTTTAAAAATTGTAAAAAACGACTCGAAAATTTAAATACACAATATGAAATTCTGCAAATGTCTAAAAGTAGTTAAACCTTAATTTCAAGTTAAGTAGTTGTAAAAGTAAAAAGTTATCTACTAAATTAAATGAATTAAAATATAAATGAGTTAATATTTATTATATAATTAATATTAATCTCAATATATTCTTGATAAAGGGAACACCACATTCCCGAAAGCCCGAAGATTATTGTTTGATTTGTTCCTTTAACACTAATATTTTAATTCATTTAATATATTTTCAAGAGTTAATATTACTAATAATATTATCTACTAAATAAATTTTTTGTGATCAATTAACTATAACCAATTAACTATATGATCAATTAACTATAAAATAAAATTAATAATTTTTGGTTTACAACATTCAGTTGTGTTTTTTTTAAGAAAAAAATAACATGAGTTAAACGAAAAGATTAATTAAAATTTATAATTAAATTAGTATTTTTAATTTTGTAATTTTTTAATTAATTTTTAAATACTAATTTGTAGTATTGCAAATTCATTATTATTTTGTATAAACTTGTATAAACTAATAAGTTTATACAAAAGAAATTCTTTATTTGTTTATTTACATTATTTTCTTGGAACATTTAAAATGCGGAACTTCCTAAAATTCCACGAAGAAATTCTTTATTTGTTTATTTACATTATTTTCTTGGAACATTTAAAATGCGGAACTTCCTAAAATTCCACGAAGAAATTCTTTATTTGTTTATTTACATTATTTTCTTGGAACATTTAAAATGCGGAACTTCTAAAATTCCACGAAGAAATTCTTTATTTGTTTATTTACATAATTTTCTTGGAACATTTAAAATGCGGAACTACCTAAAATTCCACGAAGAAATTCTTTATTTGTTTATTTACATTATTTTCTTGGAACATTTAAAATGCGGAACTTATAAAATTCCACAAAGAAATTCTTTATTTGTTTATTTACATTATTTTCTTGGAACATTTAAAATGCGGAACTTCCTAAAATTCCACGAAGAAATTCTTTATTTGTTTATTTACATTATTTTCTTGGAACATTTAAAATGCGGAACTTCCTAAAATTCCACGAAGAAATTCTTTATTTGTTTATTTACATTATTTTCTTGGAACATTTAAAATGCGGAACTTATAAAATTCCACGAAGAAATTCTTTATTTGTTTATTTACATTATTTTCTTGGAACATTTAAAATGCGGAACTTATAAAATTTTGGTTTATATTGTCAATAATAACGTAAGTTGTTTATTTTCGTATTGTTGTAAATAGTTAAAATTTAATTTTTGTGTTACAGGTGGCAATCGAAAAAAACTTAGGTGTCTAAAATTGGCATTAGAAACTAATAAAAAGCGCAAAACAAAAATAATGAAACCGATCTAGGATTTTCTCAAAATTTACAAAAAGTTGCGGCAAATGAGAAGATTTCCACTGTTCGAAAATTTTATCTGCACGAAAATGTCAAATATGACAAAATACCTGTACGATTTTTACCAGTTTGAATTATATTTTATTTTGCTAATTTGAAAATGAAGATTACAAAAATTCCCGACTGCCGGCCCAGAGTGGGGAACTTCATAGACAAAAATCGATTAAAATTGCAAACAGGAAACAAAAAAAGGTTATTTACAATTATGACGCAGTGCCCCGTACGGACTCATATCAGTCATATACACGCACTAGTGATTTACGGAATGCGATTTTTGTTTTGATTAGTAAAAGTTGAACCTTTTATTGAAATTCGGGAGTGTGGTGTTTCGAGTTCGAATTATCGTGAAGAATTTTGATGAAAGCTTTCTTAATAATCGAGAACAATTTTCTTTTTAATACTTAAGTGAAACAAAGTGTTCGGGTTTGTGAGTGACTTATGTTTATTGGAAGTAACAACAAAGAAGCTATCTTGGCCACTAGGAATAAGGCAAAAAGACTACAGTGATAAAGGTAATTTGAAGAAAACCGTTTTCATCTGCAATGATAATTAACAAAAAATTTTCTTTATTATTGTATAGGTAGGGCCCACTTATGGATTTGCCAGCAAGTCAGGTTAGTAAAATTTTCACTTCAGTGATGTAGCCAGTAAAGTTTGAAATTGTGAAAAAATGCATTTTTCTTTAAATGCATGAACGTTGGTTAATTTTTGAACGTTGAAAGTTGGTTAATTCGTTAAGCTTTGAATTAATCGCATTGTCAAGCCGTCAACAGAATAGATTTAAATATATCCCAAAATAAAAATTAACAAAACATTTCGTTAATTATAAATATTACCTATTAATGCCGAGCAGGCGAATAGTGAAGTATTTAGGACTCGGATCTAGTTGGGAAGTGGTCCTAGAAAGGGACTAAAACTATGGAGTTCAAAATAGCCACTTGAGTCCGGTTAACCGGATCAACGTCAGTCTCCAAAATAAAATATAATATAAAATATCAAACTTTTTTCTTTTCAAGAATCAAAATCAAAAATCTTTCAGAAAGGTAATATTCTTTTTTAAACCAGAAGCGACCTAACAGAGTAACCTTCAAGACCTAACGATTCTATATTTTTTATATCAAAATAATGAAGATGAGATGCCAACTTCACAAAGATTTACAGATCATCAAATTTAGTATTCATTTAAAATAACATTGACAAATTCAGATTATCCAACAGGAAAAGTAAGCAGCTGCCTAATAGGGGCGCCGAGAAGTAAAGTATGTTTTTTAAAAAGTTGTAATTTTAGATTGTTTTTGATTAGTCTAACACTAAATTCTTAAAAAATTAATTTTTAAATTTTGTGATAGTTTTATGCTCCTTAGTTTATTTGACTTTAGTTAGATTTTTAGAATATCTGATATCTGAATAGTAGAATCTCAAAAATCTAACTAAAGTGAAATTGACTCAGGAGTATACAACTAACACAAAATAGGTAAATAATCGAGAGGTAAACCACGGTCAAAAATTGTGTACCTACACCAGATTTCCTACTACTTCGAACTTCCCAAACTTCCCCGGACTTCCCCAGACTTCCAGGTACACTGATAAAAAAAAAGTTTTGCTTCAAAACGAAAAATTTTGATTCAAGAGTTTTTATGCATTGTATATAGGCAAAGAATAAAAATTTTTGAACCAAAACATAATTATTTTTAAAAAATTTCATTTAAAACAAAATTTTACAGTTTCACTTCAAGAATTGTCTAGTTTTGTTTCAAACGTTCTATAATTTTATTAGTAGAACCTTACAGTCTTATATCAAGAACGAATTAAGTTTTATTCTAAGAATTGTATGATTTTATTTCAAAAATTTGCTAGTGCTACTTCAAAAACTTAGTGTTTTTATTTCAAAAGATTTTCGGTTTAATTTCAAAAACATTGATATGTTTATTTTAAAAGTAAACAATTTGAAGTAAAGTTGTTATGTATTTCAGTAAAATATTAATGTAGTTTTAATTTAAAAATTTAATACAATTTTAAGTGAAAATAATATGTTTTATTTAAAACTTAAACAATTTTAGATTAAAATAAAACATAATTTTGGATAAACACCTAAATATTTTTTGATTAATTGCAGAAAAAAAGGAGAAAATTACCCAGAAGAATACAACTATTATATCACCTCAAATTTTCTATATAAATTAGTAATATTTTATAGGACAAAACCATATTATTTATCTTATAAAATAGAATAAAGGCTATAGCCGGGTAAGCATGGGGAAATGGCCCTTACACCGATTTGGCTAATTTTTTTTTTAGATATTCCTTTCAAAGCACTATTAAATTTTCCAAAATATTAGATCCTAAATGTTGATAGTTTCTTAGAAAAAAATTATTTTCAAAATTTAGAAAAAAATTTTTTTCTCGGAAAGTATTATTGCAAATTGAATGATTTTGGAATATGTTATAGAGGTACTTAAGACCTATAAGTGGTAATTTTTTTGTGGTATTAGCTCCACATCAAATAGGAAGAAAACGGAAAAAAAGTTTTCAAAAATTAAAAAAATTAAATTTTGGCCGTACAACAATCACCAAATTTTTGTCAAATATTCCTTTTATATGCCCTTACAACATATATTAATTTCAAAATTTTACGAAGGGTATAACATATTGATATTTATAAAAGTTCTTACCTAGATGCACCGGACAGCATCGATTGTCGTAATAATAATTTAATAAAGAAATAGAAAATACCATTTAATTATAATTATATAACTAATTATTTAAGTAACTAATGGTTATCACTATCGCCTTTAATGATTTTCACTGATATGTTTGTATTTTAAAATTAGTCCATTAGGATTTCAGCAGGTTTTATTATTTTTGCACAATATCTTGCATAGCATAAATAATATCAACAATCACCAAATTATGTATGTCCTACAAGTACTATATAGGAGATATACTGTAAAAAGTATAAAAAGCAAAGATATGATTTTCTCGAGATATGCGTGAATACATATAGTGAAGTTAGTGAATTTGCAAAAATTGCCGTTTTTGTAGAAAGGATATTATTACAGCAGTATTTGTATTACTAATAATAAAAAATTTCACAAACGTGCTATTGTGAACTTTTATAAATATCAATGTGTTATACTGTTCTTAAAATTTTAAAATAAATTAATATATGGTATATGAGCATCATATGTAAGGAATATTTGACAAAAATTTGGTGATTGTTGATATTATTTATGCTATGCAAGATAACGTGGCTGAAGTTATACACGAACTCATAATCATAATCGCAAATATTACAGTCGACCAGATGAATAGTGGTCAAATAATAAAAATTAATTTTTTTTGGGTTTTTAGCTTATATTATGCAATTAACTTTACTAATCATACACACATGTGTATATCTATATTAGTTATACACAAATATATTACAAATGTTTTATTTATTACTATAAAGACTATTCATAACTATACTTGATATTCACTAACGCTTTATGCAAAATTTTATGCATATTATTGAAAACGATATTTAACCAAAATTACTTCATAATAACCACAACTACCCTTAACAAGAAGTAGTCTAAATACCATTAATAAGTAATAACTTCTAAAATTACAACTGATGAAAAGCCATTATAAGGCTGGATAAACTACGTAATAATGCGTAGAAGGCGCAATTGACGATGTACCCTCCCAAATTTTTGTCTGAATTATCTTAGTGACGGTGCACATATGTGTTCCAAATTTCATAATTAAATTCAGAGTATAAAGGTCATAACCGCCCAATAATATCTGGAGAAACCAGATCAAAACATTGTAGAGAGCGCAGCTGATCTTGTACCCTCTCAAATTTTTGTCTGAATTATTTTAGTGACGGTGCACACATGTGTTCCAAATTTCATAATTAAATTCAGAATATAAAGGTCATAACCGCTCAATAATATCTGGAGAAACCAGATCAAAACATTGTAGAGGGCGCAGCTGATCTTGTACCCTCTCAAATTTTTGTCTGAATTATCTTAGTGACGGTGCACACATGTGTTCCTAATTTCATAATTAAATTCAGAGTATAAATTCGTAACCGCCCAATAATATCTGGAGAAACCAGATCAAACCATTGTAGAGGGCGCAGCTGATCTTGTACCCTCTCAAATTTTTGTCTGAATTATCTTAGTGACGGTGCACATATGTGTTCCAAATTTCATAATTAAATTCAGAGTATAAAGGTCATAACCGCCCAATAATATCTGGAGAAACCAGATCAAAACATTGTAGAGGGCGCAGCTGATCTTGTACCCTCTCAAATTTTTGTCTGAATTATTTTAGTGACGGTGCACACTAGTGTTCCAAATTTCATAATTAAATTCAGAATATAAAGGTCATAACCGCCCAATAATATCTGGAGAAACCAGATCAAACCATTGTAGAGGGCGCAGCTGATCTTGTACCCTCTCAAATTTTTGTCTGAATTATTTTAGTGACGGTGCACACATGTGTTCCAAATTTCATAATTAAATTCAGAATATAAAGGACGTAACCGCCCAATAATATCTGGAGAAACCAGATCAAACCATTGTAGAGGGCGCAGCTGATCTTGTACCCTCTCAAATTTTTGTCTGAATTATTTTAGTGACGGTGCACACATGTGTTCCAAATTTCATAATTAAATTCAGAATATAAAGGACGTAACCGCCCAATAATATCTGGAGAAACTAGATCAAAACATTGTAGAGGGCGCAGCTGATCTTGTACCCTCTCAAATTTTTGTCTGAATTATTTTAGTGACGGTGCACACATGTGTTCCAAATTTCATAATTAAATTCAGAATATAAAGGTCATAACCGCCCAATAATATCTGGAGAAACCAGATCAAACCATTGTAGAGGGCGCAGCTGATCTTGTACCCTCTCAAATTTTTGTCTGAATTATCTTAGTGACGGTGCACATATGTGTTCCAAATTTCATAATTAAATTCAGAGTATAAAGGTCATAACCGCCCAATAATATCTGGAGAAACCAGATCAAAACATTGTAGAGGGCGCAGCTGATCTTGTACCCTCTCAAATTTTTGTCTGAATTATCTTAGTGACGGTGCACACATGTGTTCCAAATTTCATAATTAAATTCAGAGTATAAAGGTCGTAACCGCCCAATAATATCTGGAGAAACCAGATCAAACCATTGTAGAGGGCGCAGCTGATCTTGTACCCTCTCAAATTTTTGTCTGAATTATCTTAGTGACGGTGCACACATGTGTTCCAAATTTCATAATTAAATTCAGAGTATAAAGGTCGTAACCGCCCAATAATATCTGGAAAAACCAGATCAAACCATTGTAGAGGGCGCAGCTGATCTTGTACCCTCTCAAATTTTTGTCTGAATTATCTTAGTGACGGTGCACATATGTGTTCCAAATTTCATAATTAAATTCAGAGTATAAAGGTCATAACCGCCCAATAATATCTGGAGAAACCAGATCAAAACATTGTAGAGGGCGCAGCTGATCTTGTACCCTCTCAAATTTTTGTCTGCATTATCTTAGTGACGGTGCACACATGTGTTCCAAATTTCATAATTAAATTCAGAGTATAGAGGTCATAACCGCTCAATAATATCTGGAAAAACCAGATCAAAACATTGTAGAGGGCGCACCTGATCTTGTACCCTCTCAAATTTTTGTCTGAATTATTTTAAAGACGGTGCACACTAGTGTTCCAAATTTCATAATTAAATTCAAAATATAAAGATCATAAACGTCCAATAATATCTGGAGCAAAAACTTAACAGAACCGGGTTCTATGCATTTTCCCAATTCGTAACTCTGTACTTGGCTTGTTTGACTATTTAGTACTATTAGATAGGATACCACGGCACGGTCGTATACTTAACTCTTGGTCTTGTAGTCAACTTAGAAGGCGTTTGGAGTTAGTAAAGTATTGTGCCTCAGCGGCTATCTTTGTAAGAAAGTTGCTGTAGTCACTGGTAATATTGCAAATATTTTTAATAAAGTTCTGACTTTATGGATTATGGAAGAAATGGATTCTTTGCAAATCGTTCACGTCTAACAATTTTCGATTCCAGAAGTCGAATTCTGTTTCAAGAATTGCCGGGTATCTTCTCTACACTTAAATCTTCTTCTTCTTAAAAAAAAGATGGTTTAACATCACTAAATGTTGGGTTGCTGTATTTTTTGTAGGCAAAAGTTGTCGGTATATTTGATTTTGCTTACTAACCTAATAGCGCAAACTAAATTTATTTTAATGTTATAAAACAAATACTAACCTGAAAAAAAAAAAAATTTAATGAAAAAAAATTAAAAAAAATAAGAACTGTCGCAAAAGCAAGTTCCACCTTTTTTAATTTAAGATATTCAAAATTTTTATTTGAAACTTTTTTTCGTCTTTTGAACATTTCGGGAAGGGGTCACGTGCCCTCTGGTGCCCCGCTTAGCTACTGGCCTGTATTCTCAATTTAATATAGAAATTTGGAACACATGTGTGCACCGTCACAAAGATAATTCAGATAAAAATTTGAGAGGGTACGAGATCAGCTGCGCCCTCTACAATGTTCTGATCTGGTTTCTCCAGATATTATTGGGCGGTTATGACTTTTATACTCTGAATTTATGTATGAAATTTGGAACACATGTGTGCACCGTCACTAAGATAATTCATATAAAAATTTGAGAGGGTACAAGATGAGCTGCGCCCTCTACAATGTTTTGATCTGGTTTCTCCAGATATTATTGAGGGGTTATGACCTTTATACTCTGAATTTATGTATGAAATTTGGAACACATGCGTGCACTGTCACTAAGATAATTCAGACAAAAATTTGAGAGGGTACAAGATGAGCTGCGCCCTCTACAATGTTTTGGTCTGGTTTCTCCAGATATTATATAGCGGTTATGACCTTTATACTCTGAATTTATGTATGACATTTGGAACACATGTGTGCACCGTCACTAAGATAATTCAGATAAAAATTTGAGAGGGTACAAGATCAGCTGCGCCCTCTACAATGTTTTGATCTGGTTTCTCCAGATATTATTGAGCGGTTATGACCTTTATACTCTGAATTTAATTATGAAATTTGGAACACATGTGTGCACCGTCACTAAGATAATTCAAACAAAAATTTGAGAGGGTACAAGATCCGCTGCGCCCTCTACAATGTTTTGATCTGGTTTCTCCAGATATTATTGGGCGGTTATGACCTTTATACTCTGAATTTAATTATGAAATTTGGAACACATGTGTGCACCGCCACTAAGATAATTCAGACAAAAATTTAAGAGGGTACAAGATCAGCTGCGCCCTCTACAATGTTTTGATCTGGTTTCTCCAGATATTATTGAGCGGTTATGACCTTTATACTCTGAATTTATGTATGAAATTTGGAACACATCCGTGCACTGTCACTAAGATAATTCAGACAAAAATTTGAGAGGGTACAAGATCAGCTGCGCCCTCTACAATGTTTTGGTCTGGTTTCTCCAGATATTATATAGCGGATATGACCTTTATACTCTGAATTTATGTATGAAATTTGGAACACATGTGTGCACCGTCACTAAGATAATTCAGATAAAAATTTGAGAGGGTACAAGATGAGCTGCGCCCTCTACAATGTTTTGATCTGGTTATCCAGATATTATTGGGCGGTTATGACCTTTATACTCTGAATTTATGTATGAAATTTGGAACACATGCGTGCACTGTCACTAAGATAATTCAGACAAAAATTTGAGAGGGTACAAGATCAGCTGCGCCCTCTACAATGTTTTGGTCTGGTTTCTCCAGATATTATATAGCGGTTATGACCTTTATACTCTGAATTTATGTATGACATTTGGAACACATGTGTGCACCGTCACTAAGATAATTCAAACAAAAATTTGAGAAGGTACAAGATTAGCTGCGCCCTCTACAATGTTCTGATCTGGTTTCTCCAGATATTATTGGGCGGTTATGACTTTTATACTCTGAATTTAATTATGAAATTTGGAACACATGTGTGCACCGTCACTAAGATAATTGAGACAAAAATTTGGAAGGGTACATCGTCAATTGCGCTTTCTACGCTTTATTACGTAGTTTATCCAGCCTTATAATGGCTTTTCATCAGTTGTAATTTTAGAAGTTATTACTTATTAATGGTATTTAGACTACTTCTTGTTAAGGGTAATTGTGGTTATTATGAAGTAATTTTGGTTAAATATCGTTTTCAATAATATGGATAAAATTTTGCATAAAGCGTTAGTGAATATCAAGTAGTTATGAATAGTCTTTATAGTAATAAATAAAACATTTGTATTATATTTGTTTATAACTAATATAGATATACACATGTGTGTATGATTAGTAAAGTTAATTGCATAATATAAGCTAAAAACCCAAAAAAAGTTAATTTTTATTATTTGACCACTATTCATCTGGTCGACTGTAATATTTGCGATTATGATTATGAGTTCGTGTATAACTTCAGCCACGTTGCAAGATATTGTGCAAAAATAATAGAACCTGCTGAAATCCTAACGGACTAATTTTAAAATACAAACATATCACAGAATATCATTAAAGGCGATAGTGATAACCATTAGTTACTTAAATGATTAGTTATATAATTGCAATTAAATGGTATTTTCTATTTCTTTATTATGATTATTACGACAATCGATGCTGGCCGGTGCATCTAGGTAAGAACTTTTATAAATATCAATATGTTATACCCTTCGTAAAATTTTGAAATTAATATATGTTGTAAGGGCGTATAAAAGGAATATTTGACAAAAATTTGGTGATTGTTGTACGGCCAAAATTTAATTTTTTTAATTTTTGAAAACTTTTTTCCCGTTTTTTTCCTATTTGATGTGGAGCTAATACCACAAAAAAAATACCACTTATAGGTCTTAAGTACCTATATAACATATTCCAAAATCATTCAATTTGCAAATATACTTTCGGAGAAAAAAATTTTTTTCTAAATTTCGAAAATAATTTTTTTCTAAGAAACTATCAACATTTAGGATCTAATATTTTGGAAAATTTAATAGTGCTTTGAAAGGAATATCTAAAAAAAAAATTAGCCAAATCGGTGTAAGGGCCATTTCCCCATGCTTACCCGGCTATTGCCTTTATCTTGAAAACGGTGGTAATATTATAGTTATCTTCTATTTTTTGGTAATTTTTCCCTCTTTTCCTATTTGGAAAAATTGGGTTTCTGTTTAGGTCAATTAAGGCAATGCAGTAAAATATACACATTTATTAACATTCGTGTTTATTGAATTTATATAAATATGTTATAATAAAATTTAGTAGTGCTATATTTTTCATTTTGCAATACATAATAATATAACAATTATTTACTAATTAAAAACTTACAATTAAAAATTATGTACAATTTAAAACTAAAACTTACAAAATTCAAAAACTTCTGATGTCCACGTATAAACCTTACACAGTAACATAATTATCAGTTAATACTGTATGTATAAATTTGGGCATAACATTTTTATTCAAATCGACATAGTTTATACAAGCAATTTTGGAATCATCTGCGACTTGATAAGCACAGAAATTCTGAACATAGGCTAACGTTTTACATTGCTTACAAATAAAAATAATTGAATTTTCGTTGTTGGTTAAAATAAATAAAATAGAGCCAAATATTGGAAACAATTCTTCGTCATTAATATGTAAGATATGACCAGGTTTGTAAATGATACTGTTAACTTTTAGCCAAGTAACTGAAAAGTATTTATTAATATTGTCATATCCATAACCAACGTTCTAAGTTCGTCATATCCTTCACTTAATGTTACAAAAGCTGAATCTTCCATGCCAAATTGTTTATTGTCCAATAATCCAGTTTTACTTATTAATAATAGTAGTAGTTAGGATGTCGACAAAGTAGGTTTAACAATGTAGTTTAAGAGTAAATACAGTGGCTCCAACAATTATTAATACACGCCTATGTTAACCATGTAAATTGCACATTTTGAAACCGTTTTTTGACATACATATAAAACTCGCATTTACAGCAAAACTTTTCAGATATTTTTTATTGCAAATTTTAATCTCTTCAGTTTTGTTTCTATACATTTTTTTATTTTCCTTTGCCGTTTACGATTTACAGCGACTTAAAGAAAACTAAGTAAAAAAGTTAATAAAATTAACATTGCTCTTATGGGAGTTTTTTACAGAGTTTTCTTCAAGTCGCTGTAACTCGTAAACGGCGAAATAAAATAAAAAAATGTATAGAAATAAAACTGAAGAGATTAAAATTTTCAATAACAAATACCTGAAAAGTTTTGCTGTAAAAGCGAGTTTTATATGTCAAAAACGGTTTCAAAATGTGCAATTTACATGGTTAACATAGGGGTGTATTAATAATTGTTGGAGCCACTGTATAGTTTATAGAGTAAGTATAGTTAGGGATTATTATTAAATATTATATAAAAATTAGTTAAACTCAAACATCTTTAAATTCAACAACCACCAGAAACCCATCAATCGATACTATAAAATATAAATAATTAACAAACATTTTTAAGAATATTGCATTACATCGGATTCCGAAAATCCCACCCCTCTACGACTCACAGTGGGGTATTTAACACTAAAAACTGGCCAAAATTCTGAAATACACAAAATGAGTTCAAAATATGCTCTAAATTTAAACCAAAGACGACTAAGTTTCGAATCTTGTTAAACGTTACCGTTGCAGTCTAAAGGGCCGAAATTCATAGTAAATGAATGAATGAAACCCTTAAAAGCAGATTTTGAAAATTTCAATTATAGCCAGTTTTTAGTATCAAATAATAATGCGACGTACCGTTCAAAACTTAGAAAAATTATAAATCTAAAGCCCGGTTCATACCGAATAAATTAAATCGCCTATAACGGCGATTTAATTTGTAAGATTCATAAGAATTTGTAAGATCGGCAAAACCATTGCAAAACGCATAACACTAGAATATTCAAGCAGGAATTTAACATTAAAATCATTGTAATTCATTTAATTTTCATTTTTAAATAAAAATGACGCGCGATTGCAACAACAACCACTGTCGTGTTTGCAATTTTTGCCAAACCTACATATGGTAGACCCCGATATACAGGCTTCACTTTTGCGCTCGAGTTAATAATTATCATCTATGAAAAATTAGGGTGCATGTAAACTGCCCTAATCCCCTAAAAACGGAAAATTGAAAAACTGTAAACTCCCCTCCTAACAAAATGGTAGTCACTAATCCCAGATGTAAACTGCCCTCCGAACAAAATGATGTAAACTCCCCTCCAAGCTAAAAGGTTGCCACTAATCTGATTAATACAAAGTACATGGTGATACGGCAATTAATTATGTAATTTAATTATTAATTAAAATTAGCAATTAATTTTATTTAAATTAAAATATATTTTAAAAATGAAATAAAATGAAAAAAAATGTAATGAAATATATTTTAAAATATGAAATTCCTAAAATATTATTAATAATAATATAATATTATTATAATTATTATAACCATTTTCATTGGCCCTTTCAATGAAATGAAATATATTTTAAAATATGAAATTCCTAAAATATTATTAATAATAATATAATATTATTATAATTATTATAACCATTTTCATTGGCCCTTTCAATGAGATCCGATGAGATTTCACCTGACCCCCCCTCCTTTTGAGTATTAAAATTATTAATAATTAACATAAAACATTTTAAATTTATTAAAAGTAGGTATTTATTATAATCACATATTACATAAAATAATTTTTAAAAAATCAAAAAAAAATAAATTCTTAACATTTGGGGTGACTGTAAACTGCAACCGCGATATTACAACCATTTTTGAAGCAGTGCTCAATAGTTTTCTGTTTATTTTTAGATTCTCTGCTTTGTGTAGGTGGCTTTCCAACACTGTTAGAGGCAATATAAACTTGGTTCTGTTCCTGTTTCAACGCATTCAAAAATTGATATATGTTGGGGTGAGGAGAATTAAAATTCTGTTTGAAAGCCGCATGAAAAGATTCACAGCAATTTGTAGTCGAAAGTAAATCTGAAGACGCCTTGGCCCATACTCTGGGAGGAAATACCGCATTGTCCCCCACATAATATGTAAACAGATATTCTGAAAACTTATCGAGATTAGCATGGGCTGGTTTTATCTCAAGTAGATCATTATAAGTTTTCAAGACATCTCCAGCTTTTAGAAATTTCAATTCAAAGCAATATCGCGCCCATCTACCAATTTCGGAATCCATATCTCTGTATTCAGAAGCCACACCGTTTCTTTGGAGAGATCGATACCATGCTTGGCCCAGATGAAATCTGCATCCTTCTATAGACGCGTGTGGCCATTGAATTTCACATGCGTTTCTCAGCCCCACTTCAAAGTCTGTAACTATTCTATCAAATTTGAATAACTGAAACATTTCGAATAAGCTGTCATCGATTAGAAATCCACTATTAAGCTTGGAAATTGTTTTAAAGCAATTCGCGTACGTCGATTGTTTCTTATCCGGGAGCAGGCAAAACACGAGCGGCACATAATGTCCATTAAAAAGTCCGTGGATAGTAAACAATTGTGTAAAAAAATCAGCACAATAGTCAAATGTGCCATCCATGTATATTGCCTCAGCTCTCGTCAAAGCAGTCAAATTTGTGTTGCGGGAAAATACAATAATGTTTGAATGCGGATCGTTTGCAAAAAGAGAAAATTTTCACCTTGACCAGTTTTCACTTCCATCTCTTTCAGGTTTTCGTGTACCTCGCCAACATTGTTTGAAGAGTTTCCACAGTCTTCCACTACGAACCCTTCGTTTCGCTTCGGACGGTTCGTGACGTTGTTTTGACGAGAGCTAAACCTTTAAAACAGCTCTGAGCGCGGCAGAACTCAATAAGGTGAGAGGTGAGACTCGGTTGGGGTGAATCTAGTAGGTAATAATAATTTTGTAACACCCTGTACTGTAAATTAACCAAAATTATGGGATTAATAAATTAAATATAAGAAATATAAATAGTTGAGATAGAGGTCGTTATAATCTACAAAGTAGATGTTTAGAATTGCAATATGTTTATTTATTATGTTTACACTTTTTCAAAATTGCCGCCAACAATTCTTTCTTTTACTTAGTACGCCCCTGTCATATTTGTTCATCTCTGCAATTGTATTGCACGCATGACCACCTCAGTAGTAGCAATCAAGCGCCCGAACTGCAAACACGTTCTCACCGCAGCTCTCCTTTTTATAACGGAGGTAAAAACTTCTTATAAATCGTAACAGTAACATCTAAGTAGTAGCATTCAAGTACTCGAGCAAACATACCGCTTTTCCGTATCGCATACTCCCTTTGTAACGAAGCTCAAACCTTCTTATAATTGTAACAGTTATTTGTGTAAAACCCTGCAGTCATTCGAATTACACGTATCGATGACAATAAGATTCAGTGATTGCAGCAATACTAAAACAACCATTCTTTCGGTCAATAAATATAGTGCAAACCATACAAGTGTTTTATTTTAGAGACCACCCCCACATTTCGCCTACACAAAGGCCTTTCAAAGCAGATTTTTATGACTGGATTTCAGCATTCTAGCCGAGTTGCGTTTCGAAAGCAGCTTTTCGAACTTTCAAACCAACGAAGCTAACATTTGGTCCTTCGAGCCGGATTTCCAGCAACCAAGGAAATCACAGTTCCGTTTCCGCAATCACGAAACATTTCATGGTAATATTGCCGATTACCGAATCATCAGCATTACAGGTATTTTAATTACGAGATCGAGCAATTAGCAAATTGATTCCCAAGTGAACGTTTGTGAAAACGGTCGACTAATTAAAATTAAAAACCCTGATTTCCCGCCATTCTAGTGAAGCCGCCGCCATTAAAGCCTCCAAACAGGGTAATATCCACAACGGCAGCCGTCCATTTTGCTAGCCTCTCACAGGGTTCGTACTACAAGCGAAGCCAACGACGGGTAAAAAATTGCATCCCTACTTACATTCCTTTACAGGTTCCTGCTTGGTTTAGCAAAGTGCACGCAATTTATCGGCATTACAGTTGCCTTTTATTTTATCGATCTAAAATCAATATTACAGTTTTCTATTTACAAATCAAATTTAAAATACATTGTTTACATTTAAAAATTGACATTTTTCAAGTCAATATTTACATTTATTTACATTATCGATCCAATTATCAATCAGTTTTATAGCCATGGATCAATTAAAGAAAGTCAGAACTCAATTGAAAAGAGACTTAACTCGATTCGAAACTTTCATAACCAAAAATAAAGATTTAATTGAATCTTCACCTATCGTTCCTAGCCAATTTATCGAGTCATTAAAAATAAGATTAGAAATCATTGTGCCGTTATTAAAAGAATTTAAAATTATTCACTTTCAAATTGTCGAAACGCTGGATGACGAAGATTCATCCGAGGAAGTTCATTTACAAAAATTTGAAGACACTTATTGCGAACAAATTAGCATTGCTAAAGATTTAATTAACATTCATACGCATAAAATTAATATGTCAGGGCGAAGTTCTCCAAATGGTTCCGTCCACAGTTCAGCTCACTCAAATGTAGGTTCGAACCATCACAATTCGATTAATTCAAATGCTTTAACAGTACCGCACTCTAGTGCAATAATTAATCAGTTAAATAATTACAATCAGAATCGATCAAATCAAAATCATAATTTACAAAAATCATTCATAAGTTTACCGAAAATAAACCTAACTAAGTTCAACGGAGAATCACAATCTTGGTTAGAATTCAAAAACATTTTCTTAAGCTTAATTCATGAAAATGATCAATTAAATGAGGTACAAAAACTCCACTATCTTAAAGCGAGTTTAACGGGCGCAGCCACAGATGTGATAACTTCTCTGAGTTTCACGGCCGAAAACTACAGCATAGCTTGGGACACATTGATTGCACGATTTGATCAACCCAGATTAATTATCAAAAATCACTTAAATTCGATTATCGAACTTGAAGTTCAACAGAAAGAATCATCTCGCGATTTAAGAAAAATTAATGATACTTTATCCAAACATGTCTCTGCCCTGAAATCTCTCTCGACTACCGACAAACTTTTCGACACTCTTATTGTGTATCTTATCTCGAACAAATTGCATTTTTCAACAATAAAGCAGTGGGAATACAGCTTAAATAAAAGCACCACAGAAATGCCTACCCTACAAGAGTTTAAAGATTTTCTCACTAATCACTCTAATTTATTAGAAAATATCGAACGAAGGCAAATAGTGAAACCAACTCACGATAAACCTAAATATCACTCCAAATCATTTGTAACTACCAATCCGTCTTGCATACTTTGCAACGGCGAGCATAGTATCAGCCGATGTGAACAATTCACGGACCTCACAGCAGATCAAAGATCTGAAAAGGTAAAAGAACTAAAAGCTTGTTTTAATTGTTTGTCACGTAATCACTTTCAACCGCAGTGTACCTCCAAGTATACATGTAGATTATGCAATTCAAAGCATCACACCTTGCTCCACATATCGTCTCGTAAGTTAAATTCTGCCGAACCAGTCACCGCAGTTCCTGCAGTAATTCCAGATCCTCATATCGATGTAATAACACAAGTTGTATCTGCATTCTGTTCAACAACCACACAAGTTTTGCTACCCACAGCTACCGCGAAGCTACAGGACTCTTTAGGAAATTACCATACTGTGAGAATATTGTTGGATTCCGGCTCACAATCTAATTTCATAAAAACAAATATTTGTAATAGATTCAATTTGAGCACTACAAGTGCTAACGTTTCAGTCTCTGGTTTGAACAGCTCCAATACTCAAATAAAATCCAAATGCGATTTAGAACTGCACGCAAACCATTCAAACTTTAGAATCAAATTATCGTGTCTCGTTTTAGATCAGATAACAGGTAGCGTTCCTAGCTTTAGTATAAAGCTGAACAATTTCGAAATACCGCACGACATTTATTTATCCGATCCCAACTTTGACAAATCCGGAGAAATTGACATCCTAATAGGTTCTCCATCATTTTTTGAACTACTTTGCATTGGTCAAATAAAGTTAGGTATCGACTTGCCAATTTTGCAAAAAACCTATTTTGGTTGGATCATCTCAGGTCCTACCGGCGCACCTTTGAACAACCAAGTTCAATGCCACCTTAGCATTTCCAAAGATCTACAAAATCAGTTAACGCGATTTTGGGAAATTGACAATTACCCTACTGAAAAAGTGTTATCGCCAGAAGAAAATGCTTGTGAAGATCATTGCGTTGCTAACACTCGTCGCGACGCCAACGGGCAATTTATTGTATCGATTCCTTTCAAAGAACCTCCAACGGTAATGGAAGATTCATTTTCTACTCCTCAAGTATTAAAAGATCCCGTATTTTGTCCTACCGAACTGTCGACACTTAAAAAAGAATCTCAAACTTTCTCAACCACTGTGCAAAACTTACTTAAATTTGAAAACTATTCCAACTTGACAAATCTCGATAGAATTGTAACTTATCGTCTGCGATTTAGGAAAAATTGTTCTATGCACAGGGAAGAACGTATTTGCGGTCCTTTAACAACTAAGGAAATTAAAAATTCTTTTTACTCAAATGATAAAATCCATCTGCTCTTATTATTTGGAAAACACCACTTATTCAAACTTTTAGTGGCGCGTGAACATCTTAGAATGCTTCACGCAGGTCCTCAACACTCACTGTCGACCTTACGTGACAGATTTTGGATCATTTCCAGTAGAAACTTAGTGAAACAAACTGTGCATCAATGTGTCACTTGCTTTCGCGTTTCACCTAAGGTAACTCAACCTATTATGGGAAACTTACCTATAGCTCGCATTCAATCTACCTTTCCGTTCTTTCACACAGGTATTGACTATGCTGGTCCTATATTTTTTAAGGATCGTAAAGGTCGTGGCTCAAAGATCACCAAATCATATCTTTGTTTGCACATCTGTTTTGCTACCAAGAATGTGCATCTCAAACTAGTTACCGGTTTGTCAACTGAACTATTTATGCTATCGTTGAAACTATTTATCGCTAGACGTGGAAAACCACTACAAATTTACTCCGATAATGGCCCCAATTTTGTAGGAACTAACCATCAGTTGCTCGAACTAGGTATAGTTTTTAATAAAAATGACTTAAACATCTCTGAATTTGTGACTAGCCAAGGAATAAAATGGAACTTCATTCCTAGTATAAAATCTTGCAAATCACATCTGAAAGGAGTCATTGTTAATCATCTTTTTACACATGAGGCACCTTGTACTTTGCTGTACCAAGTAGAATCCATCCTCAATCATCGTCCTATGTCCCCATTGTCCTCTGATCCCAACGACTTGCAACCGTTAAACCCAGGACACCTTTTGGCTGGACGTTCCCTATCTGCACTTCCGTATCCAGATGTCACGCTCATAGCGGAAAAGCGTTTGGATCAATTTCAGACAATCCAAAGGCACTTACAACATCTATGGAAACGCTGGAGCAAGAAATACATTTTCGAGCTACAGCCACGGGTTAAATGGAAAGCACATCACTCCGACTTAACCACCGATTCTTTTGTCATCATTATGGAAAACAACTTGGTGCATCCTGGTGTCGATGGCATCAATCGAGTCGCTACACTTCAAACAACTACCGGCATCTTGAAGAGAGCTTTTCAAAGATTTGTCCTCTACCTAGTGCGGAAGTGTTGTGAATTTCATAGAGCCTTTTTTGTGATAAGCTTTCCTAAAAGCTGCAGTGATTGTCGTTTTCGTTTTAGAACATTACTTGTTTTTACTTTATCGAATTTCTATTTATGTTATATGTTTGTTTTTTTTCTTAGGTCTTAGTTTAGAATTCATATTTATGTTACATGTTTTTTCTTAGGTCTTAGTTTAGAATTCATATTTATGTTACATGCTTTTTCTTAGGTCTTAGTTTAGAATTCATGTTTTATGTTTCATTTTTTATAATCTTGTACAATTCTAATTTCTTTGCACTTATTTTGAATCATTTAACCCATTTGATATTAGTTTTAAGTATTTTTTGAAATATGCTATTTCAACCCGCGGGCTATGTTTAGAATTGCAATATGTTTATTTATTATGTTTACACTTTTTCAAAATTGCCGCCAACAATTCTTTCTTTTACTTAGTACGCCCCTGTCATATTTGTTCATCTCTGCAATTGTATTGCACGCATGACCACCTCAGTAGTAGCAATCAAGCGCCCGAACTGCAAACACGTTCTCACCGCAGCTCTCCTTTTTATAACGGAGGTAAAAACTTCTTATAAATCGTAACAGTAACATCTAAGTAGTAGCATTCAAGTACTCGAGCAAACATACCGCTTTTCCGTATCGCATACTCCCTTTGTAACGAAGCTCAAACCTTCTTATAATTGTAACAGTTATTTGTGTAAAACCCTGCAGTCATTCGAATTACACGTATCGATGACAATAAGATTCAGTGATTGCAGCAATACTAAAACAACCATTCTTTCGGTCAATAAATATAGTGCAAACCATACAAGTGTTTTATTTTAGAGACCACCCCCACATTTCGCCTACACAAAGGCCTTTCAAAGCAGATTTTTATGACTGGATTTCAGCATTCTAGCCGAGTTGCGTTTCGAAAGCAGCTTTTCGAACTTTCAAACCAACGAAGCTAACAGTAGATATATTTCAAAATACAAATTCGTAGTAGGACATCGGTAGTCAGGACCGTATTAGGAATCAATAACGAATAAAAAAGTAGCAAGAAAAAAATTATTAAATTCAAAAAGCCTTAACGAACGACATGTTTCGGACTTATTCGCGGTTTTACCCAACGAAATTGACCTCATCAGGTTCGTACTGACAATGAAAATATAAAATTAAACTTACCATTTTTTCAAACGATCATGAAACCTTGGTATGTTAGTTAGTTAAACCTTGGTCTTAGTATGGCATTCGGCTAGTTTAGAGCACGTGGAAGGTTTCATGATCGTTTGAAAAAATGGTAAGTTTAATTTTATATTTTCATTGTCAGTACGAACCTGATGAGGTCAATTTCGTTGGGTAAAACCGCGAATAAGTCCGAAACATGTCGTTCGTTAAGGCTTTTTGAATTTAATAATTTTTTTCTTGCTACTTTTTTATTCGTTATTGATTCCTAATACGGTCCTGACTACCGATGTCCTACTACGAATTTGTATTTTGAAATATATCTACTTTGTAGATTATAACGACCTCTATCTCAACTATTTATATTTCTTATATTTAGTTTTTACGGTCGACAATAGGTTTTTGAAATTTTATTTCATTTACCGTTAATTATTTTAGTTTGATGAGATAACAAACTTGTAAGTTTAGATATCCCTTTGTGGACGCTTACTAACCTTCAAAATACATTTTCTTAGTATGGCATTCGGCTAGTTTAGAGCACGTGGAAGGTTTCATGATCGTTTGAAAAAATGGTAAGTTTAATTTTATATTTTCATTGTCAGTACGAACCTGATGAGGTCAATTTCGTTGGGTAAAACCGCGAATAAGTCCGAAACATGTCGTTCGTTAAGGCTTTTTGAATTTAATAATTTTTTTCTTGCTACTTTTTTATTCGTTATTGATTCCTAATACGGTCCTGACTACCGATGTCCTACTACGAATTTGTATTTTGAAATATATCTACTTTGTAGATTATAACGACCTCTATCTCAACTATTTATATTTCTTATATTTAGTTTTTACGGTCGACAATAGGTTTTTGAAATTTTATTTCATTTACCGTTAATTATTTTAGTTTGATGAGATAACAAACTTGTAAGTTTAGATATCCCTTTGTGGACGCTTACTAACCTTCAAAATACATTTTCTTAGTATGGCATTCGGCTAGTTTAGAGCACGTGGAAGGTTTCATGATCGTTTGAAAAAATGGTAAGTTTAATTTTATATTTTCATTGTCAGTACGAACCTGATGAGGTCAATTTCGTTGGGTAAAACCGCGAATAAGTCCGAAACATGTCGTTCGTTAAGGCTTTTTGAATTTAATAATTTTTTTCTTGCTACTTTTTTATTCGTTATTGATTCCTAATACGGTCCTGACTACCGATGTCCTACTACGAATTTGTATTTTGAAATATATCTACTTTGTAGATTATAACGACCTCTATCTCAACTATTTATATTTCTTATATTTAGTTTTTACGGTCGACAATAGGTTTTTGAAATTTTATTTCATTTACCGTTAATTATTTTAATAAATTAAGCCTCAGGTAGTTTGGAGGGCAGTTTACATGTGGGATTAGTGGCAACCTTTTTCTTGGAGGGCAGTTTACATCTGGGATTACTGGCGACCTTTTCGTTCGGAGGGCAGTTTACTTTTTACGGTCAAGTTTGGAGGGCAGTTTACAATTCCCCAAAAATTATAAATCTAAGACCTAACCTATAAACCCATATAACCTATATAACCTATAGAAAATAAAAATAAAATAATAAATTCAATAAAGATTTTTTGTAATATTTAAATTACTTACGGGGTCGCGGTTTGCATCCACCGGCCCTGGTATTCGTTAAAAATACCACGTGGTCCTTGTTGGTTTTCGGTAAAAATATCCTATTTTCACTTACTTTTCGGCTCTTCTACTTGGATTACGATGTATGTTGTACCTTCCTGTATGCGATTGTTGACAAAAAATTACACAAAACACCAACTTTTTCACAAAAAATGCGATAATCGCTTGGGCACTGACAAAATTTTCACAAAACACAAATTTCTTCGGTCTTTATAAAATCTTTGCGATCGCTTGGTTTAATCTTTGAATACACACCTCCTACACGTTTGGCAGTTCAAAGATTCACAAAACCACCTACAGGAAGATGGCTTTATCGTTACCAATGGCGATTACTCTGCTAGGTACATAGATATAGTAGCGCCATCTATCCATTAGATTGTGAGTTACTACACATTATATCAAAAATTACTTACGGACTGTGTGATTGACTTGCCGATCATTTACAAATAAGCTAAGGCAAGTTTACGATTACGCCAAGCGATATTTGGACGTTTCACATTGTTTACAGATTTTTAATAATTTTTTAGGTAGTAACAAAGCAGAGGGAGATGTAAAGTAAAACATGGATTTATGTAACATCAATAGTATTTACTATTGTTTATTTGTTTACTATTGTATTGTTTATTTCTGATTTATACTGTTTAATTCAATAAATAGCCGTCAATGGTTTAAAATAGTAATATAATGAATTTATTGAATATTTCGAAAACTAGAACCAATTTTAAAAAACGGGCTGCAGATTTGGATTCGGGCAGGGCCGACTTATCCATTAGGCAAGAAAGACAGCTGCCTAGGGCGGCAGTTTTTTAGGGGGTGGCAAAAATAGTAATTAATTCTAATAAAAAATGTAACATAAATAGAAACTTGATTGTAAATTGTAGTACTTATTTAAAAATTATATTACATTATGTAGAAAACATAAATAATTTTTAAGTGCAAGAGAGTAAAGAATAAAAATAAACGAAGGACAAAAACTGTCTACTGTTTCAGTAAATAAATTTGTTATTTTGCAAATAAATATTATGCTGTTATAATGAGTTCTAATTTTAATTTTAAGAGGGCGGCAAAAAATAATATGCTTAGGGTACTCACATGCCTTAATGCGGCCCTGGATTCAGCCCCCCAATTTACCTTATAAACAGCTTTTGGTTGTTCAGGTCCAAAACCGTGTATACTTGTGATATTTATTGTAACCTTTTGGATCAGTTGGAAGCAAAAATTCATTAGAAAATACCGGCTTTAAAGAAGAAAAACTTTATTTTCTATTAAAGTTTTTTGACTATAAGAAAATTCAACGAATAGAAGTACGAATTGCTTGAACAATGAACATCCAGCTTATAGTAGTACTTACATTTATTAATAATAAAAGTGGTATAATTTTAAAATTTTTATTTTTTATAACATATTATTAAGTAGGTATCTATGTATAATTAAATTAAGTGAAATTTTTTTAGATTTCAATTAATTTTATTTCAAAATATTCATTTGAAGCTACTACACAACATGTGAACACTTGTTTACTTCTTTTAATAATTCCATATACTCATAATCATAATACAAAACTATTGTACAAAACTAGTAAACTACGTACAAAATTAGACTGTAGTGAGCATAACAATCTTTTATATTATTATACTACCAAAACACATCGATCATTCGAATTTTCGTCCATAAAATGTTTAAAACTTTTTCGCTTTTCAAATGAAGTAAAAATTTTAAACGCCTCACACACAAATTACTTTTTAATTTTACAATACAAGATTCATTATTAATTATATATAACTGCGCTACTGTTAATACAATTAAAGCGAAATTTTAAAAAACAGTCAGAGGCGGATTAACCAAGAAGCAAAAGAAGCTACCGCTTCTGGCGCCAGAATTACAGGGGCGCAAAATTTATTACAATTATTTTTAAAATTATTTGATGATATTTTATATTATAAAATTCTAAAAATCTCAAAAATAGGTTGCATTTTAAAAATATCTCCGGAAGTCGGAGAACTTGAAATATGAGTGTATGTGTATGAACACGCAGCGGTTTATGTACGTCGAGTCGACAAGTAATTGATCCACCGGCGCCGACACATACTTCTATAGTTTTAGATTGTACAAGACACACACAAACGCGACTAATCACGTATTCCAAGCGCCGCAAATTGCTGGTTTTCGTCACACGGTTCCTATTTACGATTGCTTATTTTTTTATATGGTAGACACAACTTTTCTAGCAAACGTGGTGTGCTTTGTTATCATTTTAAAATTTATTACCCTGGAACTGCCACTTATTTTCTTTTTGTAGAATGTGCTGCACATTGAGGTTTAGAGACAGCATCGTTGTATTAATTTATGATATTTTAGTAAACAATCAATTTAAACAAAATTTTTCGTCCTCTTTGATCAAATTATTACTAAAAACTTGAAAATATGACAAATTTTGTGAATTAAACTCCATTTTATTATAAAAAAAGTAAATTAAATGAATTGAACTCGTAATTAATTTGTCAAGCTTCTCAACATCGCTGCGCTGTTGACAACGTAGCACAGCTTCCTTATGCTTGCGACACTTGACGCCTAAGAAAATAGTTTTTCTGTCTTTTCCGTTTTGGCAGAAACTGCATCTAACCTTCTTAGGTATAAATTAGAATCGGAAAACAAATAATACAATGGCCTATACAAATTTTGTACCCCTTCGTTGTAATAACAACTAACTTGATACTTGAAGTTTATTTATTTTACTATTCATATTTACGACGAACTACTGATGAAGTGCGATTGATTTATTAGGAAACGTAAAAAAGAGCATAGTAATTTATCTCTATAAAATTTTGTTGTTAAAAATTATTTGTCAAAATAACATTCAGTATCTCTTCTCTCGTTTATACATGAAATGGAATAAAAATTTATTTAAAAACATTTTATTTTTCGTTTCATTCTTTTGTATTATCAACACATATTGCGGGGGGCGCAAATTTTGGTTCAGCTTGGGCTGCAATATCCCCTTGATCCGCCTCTGAAAACAGTCGACATTTTTTGGCCATTATATGAATGTATAATGTACTACGTGGTATAGTAGCATTTCAAGGAACTTCACAACATACACCAAATTGTATGGGACATTTTTTGACATTGGAAGACGACACAATGGTAAATGGGAAATATATATAATGACTTGTTAAAAACTAAAGAAGATGTTTCACCAAGTCAAATAGTCAGGTGTCATTTCCTTATTTACAGCATATAAAACAAAATCGTAATGTATCAATGTTCATATTTTTTTAAATAAATTTATTTTATTTTTTATGATTTATTTAATTGATGTATTATAACTTATAACGTTATTAGTGGAAATGCAGCGAAACAGTATCAACGCACAAAATGATATAGTAATATTATGTTAATTAAGGTTGTATGTGACTTTTTCTTTCTGTTCTTAAATAAATTACATAAGGTAGTTAACAATAAGCCCTACTCTGTTAAAAAATTATTAGTCAAGTTTAGAATGGGCGGAGCGAGTGGAATATATCATGGATCATGCGCAGTGGAATGAAGCATTTAGACATTTTTATGAAATACTAATTTGTGAAAAAACCATAATGGTGCTAGCTCTAATATTTGGGTGCTAGCTGGTGCTAGCTAGCTTTCGGAGCCAAAATATTAACTGGGGAGGGCTAGCGTTACTTTAGCCCCCCCCCCAGTTTCAATGTGGATTTGTGAAAAAACTGTAATGGTGCTAGCTCTAATATTTGGGTGCTAGCTGGTGCTAGCTATGTAGAATCGGGAGCTAGCTTTTTGGCCAAAAATATTAACTGGGGGGGAGGGGGGCTAGCGTTACTTTAGCCCCCCCCCCCAGTTTCAATATAGATTTGTGAAAAAACTGTAATGGTGCTAGCTTTCATATTTGGGTGCTAGCCGGTGCTAGCTATGTAGAATCGGGAGCTAGCTGTAGGGCCAAAAATTTTAACTGGGGGGGGGGCAAAGTAACGGAGCCAACAAGTGTGCCATACTACAAATTGGTATTGCCAAAATAATTCGCCTTAATTTTTTTTCTAACTTACCTTCTATGTAGTTTAGGTACTCGACTCTCTTTGATAAAATTTTACTATTCCTGGCGGTGATTTCTTCTTTGGCTTCTTCCGCTGCATACAGCATACTGTTTCTGACGTTTGGCAAAGCGACAGGATTTATAGTCACTTACGTTTACACTTACGAAATCAACGGAACAAATACGGAAGTGTTGGGTCAGGCAGCCCAAACTCTAAGGCACGAAATGCATTGGTTCGTCATGGTCTGTTGTATTTTGGGTGCGGTGGTTTTGATTTTGACTTATTTGGTCACCGTGATGCTCAATTACAGCGCACTGAGACAGGTAAGGTAAACTCATTGTCGGAGAAAAATTTAAATGCAATTTTCAGACTTTCCGAATCAGGTAATTATTTTTCTCTCAAGTGCTAAATCGGGATATATCGTGGTACGATCAGAACCAAACTGGCAATTTTTCCAGCCGAATTGCGGAGTAAGTCGGCTTCATCTGCACTCTTCTTTGGAAAAATAATTTTTACTTGTAGCGATTTAAAAAAAATCGAAGAGGGATTAGGAGAAAAACTCGGCGTCATAATTTATTACAACGGCATTTTCGCTGCGAGCTTAATTCAAGCTTTAGTTCAAGGCTGGGAATTGGTACTTGAAAAAAGGAAATAATTTTAGTTTTATTTCTCCTGCAGGTTCTGCTATCCTGATACTCAAACGTTACAAATTCGCTTGATAAAATCCAACTTTGATTGGTCTCGCAGGTTTAATAATAATAATAAGTTAATAAGTTAACTAATAAGAACCTGCGAGATCGGCATCTTATTTTCGTATTACCTATCTCTAGTTGTAGAACTGTCGTATCCCCCCGCTTTTGCATTTTCCTTTCACCTTCGCAACACCACCAACCCATCCGCTCGAAGAATACCATCGTCGTTTCAGTGTCTTGCGTCGATATCGAATGCAACAAATTTTGCGATCAAGCGACGGGCTATTTTTTATATTTGCATTCGTCCAAATACCTTATACGATCGACAATAATTGGATGGACGTCTTGGTGCCTATTCGTGCCGTGCATAAATTTTTTCGAAAAAGTCACCAGACGGATGTCGACGCTATGTGCTGTGCATTGAAATAAAGAGAAAGTTCAGGAATTTAAACAAACTTTTATTAGTTTTTATTTGAAAGTGCAATATTTTATTGTTATTATTATAATTTTGAGTGACACATGAAAAGACAAAACAATTGAACGAGAAAATGAAGACCGTAAGTAAACTCTTTTTTTCTTGGCTAATAATTCACTTTTGTTAAATAATAATCCGACGTGGTCTGAAGAACATTCGTGCATGTGTGCATTAAGGCAGGTTTCAAAAATAATTTTAAGGAATAGAAAGGAAAAGGAAAAAGGAAAAGTTGCACTTGTCGTCGGATACGATGTTAACATTTTTTTTTATTCCGTAAGTTGCGATCGAGGCAAAAAGTGTTTGATTTCACTTATCGGTTATAATTTTATAAGTCGGTCAGATTCGATTTGACACCAAAATTTTTGCATATTTTAATAACTAATAATATCTACGAAATTGAACGAAACTGATTATGGTAAACAACATCCATTTATAATAGGTTTACTATAGTTTCGAATCCGAAACAATAATTCCCTTTAAAAATTAATGGTACGCGTTTTCGTTATAATACATTTTTTCAAAAAGAGGTATAATAGATACTACGAATAACGTACAAATTTAAAAAATCGAGTTAGCCTTTTTAGAAACCAAAATATTTATTTAAAAAAAAAGAGTTGGATGAAATTAATTGTCGACCGATGACGATGATGGGCGTCGATCGACGTCTACATACATATATAATGACCGACCGTCGTCGTATTATTCGACGACTCTTTTAATGCAAAATTAAAGATTTAGAAACAACAAAATTGGCAAACGCAATAGTTAATCGTATAATTCGGTTTGAAAAAAAACTTGTCCGAATTGTTAGTGGCACGAACCGGTTTTCGCAATTTTGTCGAAAAGTGTTTAATTAAGCAAAATGTAACAGAAGAAAACAATGAAGAAAGTCGCACGTCCTTGCGTTAGAAAAAAAAAGTCAAATCGAGCGCAAAAAGGTTTTCGAAAAATTTTTATAGTTTCGATATTTTTTTGTTAAATACCATCGACTTTCGCTTCTGGTAGCGTGCGCGCGTACCTACCTACCTTTACGATTACATGGTTTAAAAAAAGACGCACCCATCATCTTGAAAAGCATCCTCAATATTTTTAACAATGAATAATTACCCAACCGCACCGAGTTTACGTAATTAATTTGATCAGATTGTTGTCGCCTTAATTGAGCTTTACCTTGCGACACGCTTGAAAATAACACTTTTAAGTTTATCTTTGAAAATGTCGCCGCACAGCAAAGCCCAAAAATCTCACCACGGGGATAAAATGTTACTTTGTACTACACAATTTTTCGCTTTGCTTTCGCAAGCAATTTCGATACGGACTTGCCAAATTCGTGCTCGAATATTTAACCCTATCCGTTTGGATTACGCGGTTGCGGAGTTAAAAGTGGCAAACGGTAATTTTAACGAAAAAATTATTAGCTTTTCGTTAATTTTTAAAGCAAATTCGTGGCCGTTACAGTTCTCGTGCAGTAATCGATTAAAAATTTAAATTTTTACTTCGGCTTAAATCTACCTCGATACGAATTCGAAGATACGAATTCGCTCACTCGCGTGCGAACTGGCACACGCTCGGGCGAATTTCGTACTTTCTTTACTCGTCCCGTAACATACTATTTAAATTCAATGTTCTCTTCCTTTTCTATTTATTTTCATTCCCTCTCGCTACTTTTGCTTGCCACGTCGTGAACTTGAAAGGCCATGCTGGTCATAAATAAAACTCTCTCCTATTTTTATTCTTCATTATAATTCCCTTTCGGCCGTTCCATTCGTCCGTAGATGTAACCGCGTTTTCATTTATTACTTTCGTTGCGCTTTCTTTATCTTTTAAAATTTTCAAAAAAAGACCAGTTACCTCTGCTGTTCTCGAATGTGAAAAATTATGAAATTCGGTACTAATTTTCAATAACGAATTATATTATGGTTCTTCGGTAATACATAATTATTTCATACCTACCTACCTTGTAACACCTACCCGTTATTACATCAAAATTAATCGTTAATTATTTTTCAAAATGCTCTCGTTAACGATAATTCGACATAAAATCATCAAAACGTTATGCAATTTTATTAGATTGAATTTTAAGTAAATTACTTTTAAAAAAAATACTTGATAAATATAACCGGTTACTGCATTTTATTCTTCGTGGGACATTTTATCCTTGTAATGATTAATGTATACGACCGTCAAAAATATATTTTGTTGTAGAATGATAATTATTAATTCGAATTTTTAAAATTATTCGTTATTGCAAGGACGCGCGGCAAGCAAAACGCGTCGTCGTCTTTGTTTATGTTTGACCCGTTTATTAGCGTGTAAATCGAAAATTCCATCCGAACGACGGACGACGCGACGCCGACTATGCGTTAAATGTTAAAGGTTACCGGTATATCGTAAAAAGATGCTCTCACGAAACAAAAATTCGCCCATCCATCGCCATCGGTGGGCCGATAGTAATTTAAGCCCTCGGGGGCAAATCCGCCTCCCCTTGTTGGTTTGAGTCGACACAGGAAAATTCAGAATATTACAAAAAATATTACAGAAGAACAAAAATGTCGTTTCCTATTAATTTCTTCTCGCCGTTACTACTTGTCTCGGTTTGATGCTTACGAAACGAGGATTGTTTGTGTCGGGATAAATTAACTAAAAAAGTTATTTAACTTCCGCCTAAATCAATAGATTATTATCGAGCAAATTCTAATATTAGTCGAAAATAATTATTATAATGAAGCAGTCATCTGCTTCTAAGAGCACTTTGACTTTTAAAAGGTCACGGTTAGCTCGAATTCTTCAGCCATGATTTAACAGTGTAATACACGTTATTGTTGTTGCTTTAAACGCCTTTCCATATGAAGAAAATATTCTTAAGGCTAATCTGGGCAACTCTGTTCAAATCTCGTGGTCCTTGAGATTGCGTGCTTTTACTTTCCAAGTCCGTCGTCGCGGTTCTCTGATTTTTCTTTTTTTTACCATTACTCGCTGCAAATTCTTTTAACAGTGCCAATATTATTATAATAGTACCCGTGTTGGTTTGCTAAAACGTGAAGACGATTGTTGATCCGTTAAATGTTAATCTATAATTAAATAAAATTTGCCAATTTCCCTCCTTTCCGCTTAGTTAACACAAATTGGTTATTAATAAGTACCACTTGTCGCGTATAAACTTGGCCAAAGAACATCGCAAGTCGTACAAAAATGCACAGAAAGACTTGTCTCCACTTACATTACTATTATATTATCTACATGAGTAGGTATATAATAATATTATCTAGGTACATAAATACTCTGTATCGAAATAGAAAGTTTTTTTAAAAACTGATTTTCTAAAATCACCTTGGCCGCTTAATCGATTTCTATATGTAGTATTTACGTGAATTATTAAAATCGTCCGGAAAAGCTAGCTCCCGTTTCTAAGTAGTATCTCCGATCGAACCGATATAATAATAATAATTATTAAAAATTGGAACCGCTTTATATCGAGCGATTACCTAATCCAACACGGTCGCTTAATAAGTGCGACAGAAGAAAACGTAACAAACATTCCGAACATATTTTGTAAAGGTGTGTCGAATGAAATTTGAAAACGAAACATGTATACGAGCATTTCCAACTTCCATTTTTCTTCCGAGAAAAAGGTCTTCCTTTCGCGACGACTTTGCAATGGGACATCTACGCGCATCGACACCAATTTGCTTCAAAAAAAAATTTCGAAATTGTTACCTAAAGAGCGAAAGTGAACAATAATTTTGTAATTTTTATACCCAAGTCAATAATAGTTATAACGAATCGTGCAGCCTCTCGTTATTTTCTATGGGCAAACTGCGAAAGAATCGAAAGATGAAAAAACTTGGGCGGAATTAAGGGAAAACATTTTTTTTTATTACGCGTCATAACGGCGTCTGTTTGGGTGAGCCATCGGGACGAGATTCAACTTAAAGAGAAAAATCAATTATATAGTCGGCATACGCACTAAAATTTATAAATCATAACATATTATAATTGAGTTTTATTTTTGTATAATTTTAATTATCTAATTAAGTATCCGTTAGAGCATTGTTTCGGTAATTAAATTTTGATTCTATTGCATCACTATACGGAAGGTCGATGAACATAAATTATATTGTACGCTTTCGATGTAAAATTTTATTGTTTCTTCAGACAATATTATGCTGATATTATAATTTCCCGATGAATCGATTGTCGATATAATTCCTTGTTCTCGTCGACGGCGCTAGGCGTGGGCCTCTCTTTAGCTTCCCGTGGAAATATTTTTAGCTGAGGATCGTACCGCCTTTGCTCTTATTATGATGCAAACTTTGTTATGATGGCTGTAGCGAGCTACCTCGAATGTGGAACAATTAATATGTTCACATCGCCAATAGTACTATGGATTGGGAACACCATATCACGGCAATTACTGTAGATATAAAAGCACGGGTCGCAGATCTGACGAAAGAAGCAGGAAGAAGGTTCAAAAATACGCATGAGAAAAGCCAAAAACTGAATGCGTGCATACGATTGGTTTTTTCGTAAGAGTTACTTCTTTTACTACGCTACGTCTTTTGTTACTTTTTGTTTAGCTTTTGTTAGTCGAAATATTCGTCATTAAAATATTATTGTTTATTATTTGATTAGACTATAAGTATAATAAATTAATTTTTGCTTTATTGCATAATCGTAGTATCTGCAAATTTATTAATAAGCAAATAATTATTGTATTTTTTCAATTAAAATTTGTAAAGTGAAAGTTGTAAAATTAGTAAAAACATAAGTAATAATTTCGTTTGCCTATATATACTTTCGTTTAACAAAGTTAAACTTAAAATTCCTATTGTGTAATTTGAAAAGAAGTAATGATGATTCTTAATTAATAAATTTCTCCGCTCAAGAAACGAAAATGAATTGCATTATTTTAAACAAACATAGTAGACGCCGAGAGGAGTCGCGGTAAGATCTTTCTTCAATTATTATAAAAGACTTTCGATTTATTTAGCCGAACAAATATTTTCATATTTTAATTTATTCGCTCATTCAATTCAATTTTCATTTCATTTAATAAAAATTTTCCGAATCGGCCATTGTGTTCGGAGATTCGCATAATTAATTTTAAAAAACAATATAAATAATTTATTATAATTTTGTCTTGCGAAAAAAAAATGTATACCCAACACACGCGTTTAAGTAAATCTTGAAAAATTATAAAATTATTTTTTATGTTGTTAACTTACATATTTTTCTAATAATTAATTTTCAAATTTCAGGTGCAGCAATGCTTACAATTGCTGATTATCACTCTAATAGGATGGACGATCAAATTAAGTAAGTGATTTAATTTGAATTAATTGCTAATTTATCTTAAGCATGTCAGGGCCAGGAGCGCATACTTTTTATAAGCCAGGACGACAACCGCAAACGTCGTTAGCGATTAGATCTGGCGGATATTATTATCCTTCTCGCCTGCCGACAAATAATAATTATTATTATTGTTGTTTGAAAATAGAACCCAAAGTCCCGTTCGACCTTTCCGATCTGCAATTCACTTTCGGCAAAATTAATTAACTTTCTCGAGTAGGAATGAGTCTGTCCGACGACAGTTTTTAGTCTTAATATTAACGACAACCTTTTTACCAATCCGATTTAATTTTAGGTATATATTAGGTACCTTATTACTATTATTGAACCGTCGTCGTTGGTCCGAAAATTGGTATTACGAAAAACCTTATTTTTTAAATAATATAATATTATTGTTACGTCGGCGAAACAATATCTGATAGAGAATAAAAATGTATTTGTTAACGAATACCTATTTAAAATTATGCAAAATGCTATATAACAGGTAACTGTTTATTATGACTAATAATAATTAAATACATTGAGAAGGTGAAAACAAACCGAGCAATCGAAAGGTTACATTTTTATTGCATTTCCTGCACACAATTCGAAATTCCAGCTTTTAAAGAGTTTCAAATTTTTACAACCTCCTAACCTAGTAAACAAGTAAATTTTTAATCGACTAGTTCGGTTGCGCAATCACAGATGGCTAGTGCGTCATGTCGCGACGATATAGAGATTTCTTTTTGTAGATATAATATATTATTTAAAAATAAAAGTCGAATTTAACTTTAGGCAAATTATTTATTAAAAAAATGTGGTCAAGGAGAATATTTGCATTTTATTTGCAACCATCTACTACTTGTTCTAGCCGGCGTATAGCAACTGAGCTAAGAAAATATTAGATAAGTGTGATATTATTATTTTGGATCGAAAATGTGGTGGTATAGCCGATGGTAAAGCAAATATTATTGTTGTTCTTATTTGCACAACAAATAAATAATACGCAATACGAACGACGAATATTTAATAAAGATTGCGTAAAAAAAATGTATTAAGCAAAGTTGTCGTATTAGACGTTCGAGATAAAAAGAAATATCGCAACGAAGAAAAAAGATATGGGTAGTATTATGTATAGGTAAACTTCTCGAATATCTAATTTATTTTGCCGTTTAAAGCAACGCAAAAGATAATCTTCCGAAGCTGACCAGGGTTAATTTTTGGTTGTGTTTTTCCAACAGGTTCGGGGGAGATTCGCGTCGTCTGTTACTACACGAATTGGTCCGTTTATAGGCCGGGAACTGCAAAATTTAATCCACAAAATATAAATCCCTACTTGTGCACCCACTTAGTTTACGCGTTCGGAGGATTCACGAAGGAAAGCAATTTTAAACCGTTCGACAAATACCAAGACATCGAGAAGGGTAAGAGAAAATTCTGCTAAATCTTTAAAAAAATTTGCTAAATCTTCGGTTCAGGTGGATACGCCAAATTTACGGGACTAAAAACTTATAATAAAAATTTAAAAACTATGCTGGCGATTGGAGGTTGGAACGAGGGCTCTTCCAGATTTTCGCCCATGGTAGCGAACGCGGAAAAGCGACGAGAGTTTGTCAAAAATTCGATAAAGTTTTTGCGACAGAACCACTTCGACGGTTTGGATTTGGATTGGGAGTATCCCGCTTTCAGAGACGGAGGAAAATCGCGAGATAGAGACAATTACGCTTCCTTGGTCCAGGTTTGTGTTGAGATTTGATCCCGCTGCTGGTTTTAATTAATTTTTTTAGGAATTGCGCGAGGAATACGAAAGGGAGTCGGAAAAAACTGGTAGACCTCGATTGCTGCTGACCATGGCGGTTCCCGCCGGAATCGAATACATCAACAAAGGTTACGACGTACCAAAGTTAATGAAGTAAGTATTTATAATTCGTTAAAAAAATGTGGTACAATCGATTTTTTATGTAGATATTTGGATTGGATGAATATTTTAAGTTACGATTACCATTCCGCGTTCGAGCCCGCGGTCAATCATCATTCGCCACTCTACGGCTTGGAAGAAGAATCCGAATACAATTACGACTCCGATTTAAACATTGTGAGTTTTCTATTTTCTTTTCAACAATGCGTTTCGGGTGACCTTAAAACGGTTTTGTAAACTTAATGTACCTACTATAATATATACACAGTAGTATAATATTATCTTAAGCAATACGATCTCGGATTACTCAGAACGGCAGAAATTAAATGGACTTTTTGTTTGAAAAAAATTATGCTAATAATTAGGCTATCGTTTGCATTAATTACACTTGCACCGTTACGCCACATTTTTCAACATAAAAGTACCTAAATCATTAACGCAATTAGCTGACAACAATTATTTACTTAATAGAGATATTTTCGTATTTATTCAATTTGTTAAGCAACACTATGTACAAATGTCGTTAACGATGTAAAACGGTGTAACGGCTCATAATTGAAATTATTCCAATTTTGCCACTATATAGGTATAGAGTTAGACATCGATCGCCAAGACGTTTCCTTTAAAAATTATATTGGATCAACTACTTTTAATTGTAGTACATTTCTAAATCAATTTCCAGTAATATTACCATATGGAGTAATCTACGTATAACTACATAAAATGTGTTTTATGTCGTTTATTTCCACGACGATACAAATAATCGCCTTATTTAGAGTTTTCCACAATCGCAACAACCAAGCATAGAAATAAAAAGTGACGTTTTAGTTTCTTTGTAGAAAATTAGTGAAGAGAAAAGGTGCCCTTAAATAGGTTTTATCCTCTGGGAATTGTAAAAATGAACTCGCAAGAAATTTGCAAAATATATAGATTAAAAAAAAAAGTATGTCATTGTTATAGAACACTTTCCTCTACGAATAATTATTGTGAGTAATGCAAATAGGAAAAACTAAATTGATTTAATAATCGTTTGAATATTTCGCGTAAAAAATGAAAACTCGGAAATATTCAAATGAGTATAACTTTCGCATAATTAGTTAAAGAGCGGTAGACACCGCGTTCGCTTATTAGCCGTCCTCGGTACCGCATACACGTTATTAACTCTTAATTATGCAATGTTGCACACTTAGCGGCTACAGTCTTGACGAATGTCTATATAGACACAACAATCCGCAACAGTCTTGTTATACTCTTTATTGCACAATTTCTAATAGTTACATTGCATAATAATTAAAGGGTTAATAACGTGTATGCGTCACTGAAGACGGCTTATAAGCCAGAAACACGGCGTCTATCGCTCGTTCCGTAATTATGCAAAAGTTATTGAAATTAATTCATTCAAATAAGTAAATGCATGGCACGCACAGGAGTACGGGTGCTTGATTACTGAATCAAATCGTAAATTACAAAAAAAAAGAATAATTTTGGTTCCCAACTTTGCAGTTGTAAATGTAACTTAACTCTTTTACATTTCTGATGTTTACTTATAATTTTTCGAATTCGAATTTTTGGCCACTTCCGAGAATTGTGGTTCATTGTTCAAAATTTTGCATCCGTCACCCTATCGTAAGGTCTGTAGCATATCGAAAAACGTCTAAAAAGTTAGGAAAGAAAGATTTAGATTTTTGTGTAAATTTTACCCATACGCGCGACCGGCAAAGCTATGGTACAGCTTTGAGGTTTAAAATTTTTCAGAACCACACCATCAGCCATTATTTAGAAGCGGGGGCGATAAGCGATAAGCTGGTCTTGGGTATTCCGACCTATGGACGATCCTACACGCTCTTCAATCCGGACGCCACGGATATCGGGTCACCGGCAGACGGACCCGGCGAAATGGGCGACGCTACCAGAGAAAACGGCTACTTGGCGTATTACGAAGTAAATGTCATACCATAAAGCGCCTTAACATCATTAAACCATCGGTTTTTAGATCTGCGAAAAAATCAAAGATAGCGACGATTGGTTCGTGGAGCAGCCAAATCCGAACGCGATGGGACCATACGCTTACAAGGACAACCAATGGGTCGGCTACGACGACGAAAATATCGTGAGAAAGAAGTCCGAATTCGTTGCCAAAAATAAATTAGGTGGAATTATGTTTTGGTCCATCGACAACGATGATTTTAGAGGAACTTGTACGGGAAAACCGTATCCGTTAATCGAAGCAGCAAAGGAAGCGCTGATGGCCGCGTCGGGGTAAGTAAAAAATGTACCTGCCCTTTCTAGTTTTCTAGTTTTAAATTTCAGATACATCGTCGATAACGTAATTCCGGCTCCGGATAAAGCCGTAAAAACGGATTCCAAACGAAAACGTAAACGACCCACGAGTGCGCCAAAGAAAGACGAAGAAGATGATAGCACCGAGAGATTAAATAACAAGAGAAGAATAAAAATTAATAAAAATAAAAAAGAAGCCGACGACCATGTGACCGAGAGTCCTGCTAAAACAAGACGCGAAAAGATCAGAAACGAAAGTCGGAGGCGAAGTACGGTAACCACTTCGACGACGACGTCGTCCTCCTCCATAAACCGGTACACAACACCAGAACCACCGACCACTCCGGACGCAGGAACCGACTTTAAATGTGAAGACGAAGGTTTCTTCCCACATCCGCGCGATTGTAAAAAATATTACTGGTGTTTAAGCAGCGGCCCTTCCGAACTGGGAATAATAGCTCATCAATTTACATGTCCTTCGGGTAATAAACTTAAAAATTTTCGGGTTCCGGATTTCTTCATTTCTTATTATTGTCCGTAGGTTTGTATTTCAATAAAGCTGCGGATTCGTGCGATTACACACAAAATGTTTTGTGCAATAAAAAGAAGGCGACTGCTAAGACGACTACGGAAATACCTTCCACAACTGAAGCCATCGTCACCAGTCCAGTTTCGATTTCTTCGAGTACGCGACGACCGCAGCCTAAAACCACTTCCACCACGAGTCGCACAACGTTCGTGCAGTCTTCGACAGTTGAATACGAAGTAAGTTTAGGAAGTTATCGATCGGCTGCTTTTCTGATCAAAACGACTTCATTTTAGGACGAATACGAATACGAGGACCAAGTAAACAAGGAAAAAGATGATACAGAAAATTCGGAAGAGGATCCCCGAGTTATTAAAGAATTGCTCGATTTAATTAGAAAAGCCGGTAATGGCCAGTATATATTCTTGCGTATAACAAAATGTTGCATCCCTCTCTTTCTAGGTGGCATTGAAGAATTGGAGAAACAACTAAACCATTATGAAACCAATTCGACGTCCGTAACGGCTGCCGGATCTACAACGCCGTCAAGTTTTAGTAAATCTCTCTACCAAAGAGTACTAAGCCGAACTGTCGGTAAAAATAAAGAAACTTCTTCGCGGACCAAGTAAGTGTAATATAATAACCAAAATTGAAGAGTTTTAGTTTTAATTACATTTTATAGTAATAGCGGTGGACCACAATTCAAGGGCTCGCAAGATTCTTCTTCAAAAAGTAGAAGAACAAAGCCTCAATACACCGCCATATCGAGACAGAGGTATACCCATATAAGGATGTCGCTCTTCTTGTCTTTCGATCCATTTCGTTTTTGCATTTTAAAATTTATTTTAAATGTTTTATATATTTTAGGCAAACGCCAGAAAGAACTCAACAAGAGGCGACTGTAATCGAGGAAGGAAAAAATGACGACTACGAAGAAGAAGAAGAAGAAGAAGAAGAACGACAACAGCAAACAACAAGTAAAAGCCATTTTATACCAGAGTACAAAACAATAATTAGAAGTCGAACGACAACTAGTACGACTGAATTGTCCCCGGATGGAAACGACGTGACTCGACCGCTTCGAATTGAAGACGAAAGACAAGTCGAAAAGCAAGTTGTTACGTCAAAGACTCCCGAATATGTTACGCTAAGTCGAAGGCGTCCCACGACGACGTCCGCGACCGCCGGCGGCGATTCCACAACTTCCAAGTAAAATTGATTTTTTTAATGTTTTCGCGTAATTTTCATTTTTAAACTTAAAGGTACTTGGAAATTCGCGGTCGATCGTCCACCACCGAAGAAACGTCGACGGCAACGTCCGAAAATGTCACGAAGCAATCAAAAACTGAAGATATAAATGTCACCGTCAGTTTCCGAAGTGTTCCGGGAGAGGAAGAAGCAAGTAAAACAGACACAAATAATGTCACCAAGAAAGAAGAAAACGATAATGTTTTAATCAAATCGGATACGCAAACAGTTTATATTGACTCCTCCACGACAGAGTCCACGAAGGTGAGTGACAATTTTTCTTCTAAAAATCCATCGAGATCGAGGTTTAATACTAAAATTACACGCCCACCTACGAACACGGAAAGCACAATCGAGCACGATCAAACGACAAACAGATCGAAAAGTAAATTCGTTCTGACACAGGAAAAAAGTTCTCGAGTAGAAAGCCAAAAGGTAACGACACACGGCAACGAACAAGTGCCCACCGAAAGGACCAGAAGTAGATTTACCCTTCACGAGGTGGAGAACCAAAAAGCGAAAGAAGATAACGAAAAAGCATCCACGGAAAGCACGAGAAGACGAGGAACGATGAGGTTCGGTCAGCAAGCAAATTCTGCACAAAGTGGTGGTTTACATTACGACGATGGTTCCTACCATCCAGATTTGTATCAAGAGCGCAAATTTAGACCCGACATTGCCATCGAAATTTCAGATCTTTCCTCTTTAACGTCCGCCGATTTGTCAATCAAGGACGGTTCGAGGGGCCGGACGCACAGCAGACGTATACTTCCAAAACAACAAACCAATGAAAATGTAGAAAATTCCCAACAAGTTCGCGCTAAAGAAATTATAAAGCCTGTGCAAGTTAAAGATATCAAAACAACAACTGCTAGTTCCCCCAAAGAAAAAACTATAAATTTGCCCAAGATTCAAAAACCTAATTCGTTGTTCAATCGACGTCTAAGGCCGAATTTGGCCGTTAACGAAACTAAAGTGACAAACGGACCGAGACGTGTAAATTCTGAAAACGTTAGCGAAAATAGCGTAACTCCTAGCGTAACCGAAAAAACGACGGTTAAGAGAAGACTTCTCAAGCGTGTGAAAGCGACACCCCGAACGACTGCTTCGCCAACGACTACAACTTTCACGTCTATTCCGACTACCGGTTCCACGTCTATTCTAACCACTGCTTCCACATCTACCACTCAAACTACCGTTTCTACTTATCCTCCAAGTACTACTTCGGCTTCGCCCTCGACTACCGAACCTACTACTCTCTCGACAACCGATTCCGCGACTTCTGCGACCACTGCCCGTACTCGTCTCGAAAATAGCAATTCCATAATCGTAAACAACGCAAACGCAAGTGTCGAGTACGACGACGACGTATACAAAACGTCGGAAGAAGAAGAAGAAAACATAAAATTGTCCGAAAGCAATATAAGAGAAGCGAGCGAAGTGAATCTTAATTCGTTTAGCGACAAACCGCGTCGAAGAATTGTAAAGAAAATAATAGACGGCAAATCGGCGCAATTAAAATTTAATGCATTAGAAAATTTGGAAACGTCGTCGACAACCGAAGCGCAGCCGACTTTCAGAAGAAGAACAATTGTTAAGAAATTACCGACGGTAACGGAATCCGTTCCGAGCAGTTCGACACCGGCTATAAAAAAGACGATTTTAAATGAATTAGTAACTGAAGAAATTCCAAATAACTCCTCCCAAACTGGAAGACGAACGGTCTTAAAAAGATTGCCGACCGTGACGACGACGACGATGGAAGCGGTCCCAACTCGTACGACCAAGAATGGTCGTACACGTAAAATCGTTCGTCGTTTAAAGGTACCGGCGTCTTCGGATCAAACGACGTCCGCAGAAGCGTCTTTGGAAGACGGTCCGGAAGAAGAGGTCGAATTTAAAAACGAAACGCTTCCGGTAGAAACGACTATACGAGACGAAGAGGAAGTGACCACGCAATTAAACGTCGATCCAACAACGGAATCCGATATTTTGACCACAATTTTTGAGGACGTAGAAATCACGTCGCCCCAAACCACGACAGTTACGACGGCCAAAAGTACCACCTCTATTTATTATAAGGCTAAATTTAGTAGACCTCCATTTTTGAAACAAAGAAGTAGGTCAACCACGGAAGCGAGCACCCGACAAATTTCGACGAGAAGTAATTCGAAGAATAACGCGCTTTCGCGTTTCAATACGAGGAGGAAGAGTATATTGGTGCCGAAAGATACAAATAAAGTAATAGCCACAACGGAAAACGTTCAAAATGTAACGGAATCGGAAGTCAATGTCGCCACCACGACTGTTGCGACAAACGCATCTGTAACGGAATTAACGACCGACATATCGGAGAGTACGACGTTATATTATGATGTAATTCCAACAACGCAGATTGACTTAGAATTCGCTACCGATGCTTCCACGGAAATAGAACCGTTCGACGAAATTAAATTCGTGACGGATTCAATTCTCGAAAAGGAATTAGCGAACTTGATAAAGCTTTACGAAGAGCAAAGGTTAGCGAGCAGCACAACAGAAAACACAGCAGTAACAGACAATTCCGCCCAAATTACAAACTCGACACTAACGGATAATATCACGGAAATTATAAACTCGACGCTAACGGATATCGCCGCCGATATTCAAAATTCAACAGCAACCGACAATTCCACGCAAGCTCAGAACGCAACAAAGACTAAATTAAAGCCGAACCCTCTTTTAAAAACGCCTCTACAACGACCAAAATTTGTACCTAAAATTAAAACTCTTAAATTTGAAGAGTCCTCCGCTGGTGGCCAAAATTCGTCCAACGATTTTGTTCATATTATTCGCGAAGCCGACAGTAACGGAACAGAAGTGAATAAAGAAAATATTAACGACGAACCGACAGCCGTTAACGGCACAAAAATAAATCAAGAGCCAAGATCGGCGACGAACCATCCGTTATTTGCCTACCGATTCGTGACTACGCAAAAGCAAGAAAACGAAACCGGGTTTGAGTTATCGAACGGCAGTTACGTAAACGTAACGGAAAAGAATAAAATTCGCACTTTAGCGGAAATTTTAGAAATAGAAAAGTCGAACGCCGCCAAAAATAATGGCACCCGTATCAACAAATTCAAAAAGATTTTAGAAAACGAAGCGTTCAAAACTTCTACCACGAGACGTCCGTCGTTTAAACCTAAAAATGGAAAACGGCCTCAAATTCGTTTAAATAACTCGACCGAGATAAATAAATCCATTTTGGCAACACTTGAAGAAACAAAAGATAATGATTCCGTTAATTCGGAAGAAGACGATGAAGCCTTCGCCGAAGTAAACGATTCTTTGACGCCCCAAGAGGAGGAAACCGAAGACGATGTAACGAATACTTCTAAGGAAAGCGGCGACGAAATAACTAAAAAATCGACACTTAATAAACGGCCTGCGTCGATACTAAAATTGAGACCGTTAACGAATCGAAATCGTTCTGATTCGTCGAGAGAGTCCACGGATGAAGATTTCGATAAAATAGCGCCAAGGATTGTACCAAAACTTCCTACGATTAATCATAACTTTAAGCCGTTACCTCCGTTATCTGACCTCGAGGCATCGAAAGAGAACGAAGAATCTACGATAAGACAGAAATTTGTACCTAAACGTCCCACGTTCAAGCCCAAATTTAATCAGTTAACGCCATATCGGGATGACGTCGACGAAGAAATTGAAAATGAATTGGCAACGGAAAATCAAGGCGATTTTGAAACGGGAACGGAAGTAACAAACGACAACGACGACAGCAATTTTGATGGTAAAAATCAAGAGGACGAAAATTACGATGACACCGCATCGCAAGAATTTCCATCGAGAGAAGGCTTACGACTGCCAAAATTTGTTCCTAAAAGCAAATTTTTAAAAAATAAACCCCAAGACAAAACAACCAACCGATTTGTGTCGTCTAGTTTCGGAGCGAATCGAAAAAATGTTAGTAAAAAAGTAAATAATCCAGAATTGCAATTACAAACTTTGGTTCAGACCGGAAATGCTAGAAACGCCCTATTTCATAAAACCCGAAAAGCAAATACGCCGTTCGTGGGAATCATAAGGTCTTCGACTGCCGCCGCCAGCACGACCGAACAAATCGTAACCACCGAAGAAATCGTTGACGCAATTACAATTACCTACGAAGGAGAACGGCCGACGGAAGAGCAACAAAGAGCCGACGACATCCAAGAGACGAGTTCGCAAGAACCGATGCAGGAAAAAGTCGTTGTGCAAATATCAAAGGAAGAAAATGCTAAAATCTTACACGAAGATCGAACGCAAAAAATTCAACAACAGGCGAAAGCGGAAGGCCAAGAACAAGAGATGCAAGAGAGACCGAAACAAATTCAACACGAGATGGAACAAAATCAAGCGCAAGTCTCCGAAACGACTTCGGAAAAACAACCCGAAACCACGGAACAATCTTTTACGTTACACCACATCTTTGCAGAAGCTCCGAACTCGACTCCATTAACCACAACGGAAAAGGAAACTGTCGTCGAATTTTCTACGCGAGACGCTAAAAAACTAGAAAGACTAATCGAAGTAAATCGAATAGTCGAAGTGTCTTTGAAGGAAGGCAAGTTTAAGCACAATTTGATGGTGGAAAACGAAGTCACCTTGGGTCCAATTTTGGACAGAATCGGCGAGATAAATCGAGTGACGGTAATTAAAGTTGTCGATCCGAACGGCGATCTCAAACTCATCCTTAAACAAAATGACACCTCGAACGAAGCGGCCAAAATCGAAAAAGCCGAAATTATCGAACCGCTCGGAAAGCTAACCCGATACGGAGAGAAACTGGAAGCTTACCTGCTTCCGGCAAAAAGTCAAGACCTAGAAGACTTGAAATCCAAAATAGAAATTTACGGAAAATCCATCGTCAACAAATACACGCCTGTAACTACGAAACCACCATTTAGTGCAGAATTTTCCACCATTGCGTTGGAAGGTCTCTTCAAACCTTTTACGACCGAAGATCCATCCGTAGAGGATAAAGACGAAATACTCGAAACCCAAAACGCCAATTACGTAAACTTCAGAGTTTTGAAAGACGAATCCGATCGAGGAACGGTATTAAGTAAACCATCGGATGTGGAATCGAGAGCGCGCGTTGTGGAAATCACGCCAGAAACGAATTCAAAAATAATAAAAATAGCTCCCATTACAATTTCGTTCTCTAGCACTCATACCGTGAACGAAAGCTAAACCCAAATTTATTATTGTTTCTTCGCCAAGTATCTTGGTAAATACTAGCGCCACAATTTTTACCATGATGCTGAGCTTTCTTGTATTGTAAAAAAATAATGTAAAAAAGCTTCTTGTTGGTTTATTATTGTCTTGATGCACTCTATGTATGTAAAAACATGCATGCAAATATTGCACGCACAACACACACACTCTGTATATAGTAATTTATATGTTATATTGCACGTGTATTATATTCTGCACTAGGTAAATAACTATAACTTGGGGTTTTCCAATGTCGTGCCATATTATTATGTTGTTGGTTGTAATATAAAATATAAGTAATGCAATACTAGCACACGATTTTTCGATCGGTTTAAATATATGCTTCGTGTGCTACTATGTCGTCTTTAGGGTAGTTAGAATAGAAACTGTATAAATCGTTTTCTTTGTAAAAAGTAGTGATACGTCTTAAAATATAATTTTATTACAAAATCTTGGATTTATTTCCTCTTTTTCCTAATTTGCTGTGGGTTGGTTGTGGCACGGAAAGGTTAATTTTCTTTTACTGACCAACTAAATTGTGGTAATTTTTGCATGAATTTAAAAGAGAAGAGAATGGACACAATATTGACTAACCAATTGGTATAAAATGCACACATAATATTAGAAGATATGTATTGTAAATACGTTTCACTACCCTTTGCACGCACATCCTTTGGTGAAGAGAAACGCTGCACCTAAATATTTGTCCACATTTACATTTAATTATATGAGAGAAAGTGAGCGAGACTGAGACGCAGTGGATATGTGCCGTCGCACGTACGCTGAACTCGACAAAAAATTTGAAAAAGAAAAAAAAAGATGAAAAATTTTAGGTAAAACAGCCCCTATTTAGAAAGGCCACAAGGCGGCCCATTATTAGAAGCACCACAATGCGTTTCAAACCCACCGTTTCGAATTCCAGACCCATCAAGAAACGAGTGACACCGGTAACCAAAGTTGAAGGTAAGAACTCGAATGGAACGACGATTGAAAAAGTACCCGTTGTCCTAAGTTGGTAAAAATTAAAATTCCTTTATTTTTAGACACGACCACCCAAATATCCCGAAACATAACGCGCTTTTCATCGCGCAAGCCCTACTTCCGACTAACGACCATCAAAAACCTTGATCGTGCCATTAAAAACTACAACACCGATCAAAGTATTCAGCCGACAAATGAAAAACCATTAGAAAGCTTTAAAGAAGACGATACCACGAAATTGGGAGAATTAGCGACGGTGCTAAATCAACTCCAACATATCTCTGTTAGAACTACACCGAACTTCGCAAAAAGTTATTTTCCTAGTCGACAGAACGTTGGTAAGTTGGGAAAGTCAAAAATAAATAAGTAACCCCGTACAAAAACTTTTTTAGTGTCCGAACTTCCTTTGTCCAAAGCGCCCATAGTTTATTTACCTTCGAGCACCAAACAACCGATAGTGTACAAAACCGTTCCGGTTTTACCCCAAGTTTACCCCACCACCATTATAATAAAACAGCAAAAACCTAAACCCTTCGAAAAAGTTGTGGCGAGCGCACTTGAAGACAACAAAAATTACGACTACTACGATGAAGGCGTGACGAGATTTGTCCAAACGTACCCGCAAAATGGAAAAGTTTTGATTCATCCTTCGGGTGTCGTTCAGTGTTTAGATCAAGGAAATTTTCCGCATCCAAACTCATGCAGAAAATTTATTTATTGTGCCAAAGTAGACAGCGGCGACATTTTAGGATGGGAATATACGTGCGCAAGAAATTTAAGTTTTGATCCCATAGGTGGTATTTGTAATTGGTCTGCAGGATTGGGATGTCGCGAATAATATCGTTTTAACGGAGAAAGAAAACTTGTGCCACGTTGTAGCAACGATATTTTTTATTTGACAATTTTAACTTATAAATAATTTGTAATATTAAATTAATAAATTATTTCAGTAAAACTTGAATTCGTTTCTAGAATGCTTTGCAACATTGTTCAAAGCCCAATGATATTATTGCATCGTTCTATTTTGCTGCCTCTTTAGAAAAATTCTAGAAAAGGTTTCAATTTTGATAATGTGGCTCCCATTCAAAATCAAACATTTTTTATATACCTACCAAGACAATGAATGTCACAGCGTTTTTATTCGTCAAACTGAATGTTCTGAGAAAGAAGTTCTTAAAACGCTGCTTGGGTTGCAATTTATAATGTAATGTGTAAAATGTAGACCCACTGCGAATTCGCCAATTCAAGTCGTTTGCTTACAAACTACACTATTTTGATAATTTCTATAGGGGCCCGATTTCATATTAACTGCTTATTTTTTTAAAATCACCGATGTCGATTTCGTTAATCAGAATATTAAATAATTAAGTTGCAAAATTAAAATCGTCTAATAAAGATCGGAAATTTTATGCATTTAAATTAAAACTTCCATATAACAAGCTAATTAAACATTAATAAAAAAACAATTCTATTTTTAAGCTTTCGGCAAAGCTTTCGCTACCTTGTTAAACAAAAAAAAAATACTTTTTAAAAAATCTTTTTTATTAGTTTACATCTAACGCTAGATGAATATTCATATATTAGAAATAAAGTACATTTTTTATATTACAAAAAATTGCATAAAAGCAAGAAAAATAAAATTTGAATCGCCTTACAATCATAACTAATACTCAAAAAAATTTCAATTTTTTTACAAAGATTATTAATTGTTAACTATGTAAAATTGTTGTACTTTCCGCTATATTATTATATAAACAGAAAACGTAAAAACTAACTATTTTAAACATACACACATTGTGTGGATGTGTCTCTCGTACATATAATTATGTGATTTTTTAATTAATAAAATTATGTTAAATATTTTTGTCCCGATACATTCAAATTGGCATTCTTAAATCCATCGAATCAAACAAACAAACATGTATAAGTTGAGAGGGAGAAAACAAAAGATTCTCGAAAATCATTCAAGAGCATCATTCAAGGCACGGTCATTCAATTGTTCAAACAACGCATTACGGCCAATAAATATTTTATAATCCAAAAAAAAAACAAACTGTCTGTGATTATTAACCTCACCAAAAAAAGGTGATAAACAAAACACATCTTTTAAAAAAAAGGTTAACACCCGAATTAATATACAAAGCAACTAATAAATCTACCATCTGACAATGAAAGAACTACAACAGGTTTTAAAAAAATTGTGCACTGGGGGGGGGCTAGGAGGTTTTTAATTGAATTCACTTAAGCTGTGGGTTCCCCTTGAGTGTATTGCCCATACGGTGTGGTGTATTGTTGTGACCAACTTACGTCTTGCGAATACTGTTGACCGTATGAGTTTGATTTTTCTGTTGTTGTACCCACGGCTCCGTCAGCAATGGTTTGGGGTTGCCCCTAACCAACATTATTCTTTTAAAAAAAACAAAACATTGTTACTTTGGCTTAAAATGAACCTGTGATTATTTTGCAATTTTTCTTTGAGCTGAGACTGGTCACATCTAAAGTGGCCAATCTCACCTCTCGAGATAGTAAAATATCAACAAATCAAGAAGAAGATTACAAAATTCAACTTTTTCAGCACCAAAAAAAGTGTACCTACTTACAAGTAAATAAAAAAAAACTCACCATGCACAACAGTTGAACAAAAATTTATCGATACCACCATTTGAAAGATATTAAAGATAATTTCAGATAAGAGAACTTACAGCTGTTAATGATATCCACTAACAAAGAGTAAATTAATACCTTGTAGGAAAATAAAATAAATAATGTAATTTTTCTCTGCGAAAAGGAAACATCGAATGAGAAAATTTGGTTACTTGATCCGACAGATCTGAAAGTTTACTGGACGAGAAGACATCAGATAACGTCAGTGTACCTAACTTGCAACAAACTGGATTTACCTAACCTAATGCAACCCTATAAGAAAGCAAAAAAACGAACCCAAACTCCACATGCTCCCAAATGATGATGTTATTTATCTTCATATTTTCTTCGGAAAAAAAAATGTAAGAAATGTATTTGTTGTAAGTTACTTGAAATATTATGTTGTTGCAAGTTAGTTACATTGATGATTATTCATCATCAGGAAGTTAAATTAAAATATTATTTGAAAATTATTATTATAATAAATTTGAAAATTGTTTTTTAGTATAGTACATTTTTAAATAAATAATATAAATTAACTTCGATCGACAAATCATAATTAAAATTTGAATTTTCAAATTTTAATGTTAGCTTTAATCAAACAATATCATTTTTAAGTATTTACATAAAGCAGCAGCAATTCGTAAATACTTGTTGAAAATAATCCCCAGCCGCACTTTGTATTATAATCAATTAATATTAAATTAATGATATATATTTATCGTAGTAAAATTAATTAATAATGAATAAAACTCTCAAATATTACTACTCGAGTTGTGAGTGTCTTCTTTCAAACCGATCAATACTAAAAACTATAAAAATTGAAAGTAATGGCAACAAAAAAAATCCTGGCAAAAAGCTAGTCGCTTCCACAAGTTAGCAACAATTAAAAATGCGATATTTACAATCTTCCAGAAAAAAATGGGGTTTGAAAAAGAAAATTCAGTTCAACAAATCGGCAGAGAGGTAAGACTACAAAATTTTCTCTGCAAGAATCAAGCCCATTGGCGTCGGTAAAACTGCTTCATAAACCTCATCTTGATTTGTTTAAATTGTTACTTTTAGTATTCAAAAAATTTCAGAAAAATCTACCAAAATACATCGCATGCAACAACAAGAAATTTGTTCTAAGCTCCTCACCTGAGAGTTCCAATTTTGAGCATATTGGCCATAGTAATTCCAGTTTGGATAATTATACCCCTGCCCGTATGAACCGCTTCCGCCGCCGCCTTGCTGTTGCTGTTGTCCATAATTGCCCTTCCATTGCTGAGACTGGCCACCCCAATTACCCTGGTTCCAACTGCCTTGACTCCACATCCCTTGTTGAGAGCTATTCCAGCTTCCTTGATTTTGCCAAGAACTGCCAGTACCTCCTCCGCCACTATTACCTTGCCAACTAGCCACTTGGTTTCTACTGCTTTGAGATCGTGAATTGCGATTATAACTGCCACCGCTACTGCCAGAGGTACGATTTCGATTGTCCCGACTATCGGATCGCTCGTGACGAGGTCCTATAAACAAAATCAAGTCATTATAGTCATCGACATTCAAAATTGTCTTCGTCACCTGAGCGATTATTGTTTCTGAAATCTCGCGAACTGTTGGAAGATCGACTGTCTCGACGAACGTCGCGGTTCCAACTACCTGGTGGTGGACGACGATTTTGCCAAGTGCTTTGCTGACGTGACCTATTGTTACGATTACCATAAGAACGATTGTCACGGTAACCACCACGGTAGTCTCCTAAAGAAATACTCAAGTATTAACAGAATTTTGTCAAAAACCACTTTTTGCTTACGTCTCGATGTTGTGTGATCCCACCTGTAGGGATGGCCGCGATTATCGCGGTAACTGCTGTTTCTCTGATTACTCAGTGGTCCAAAGCCTGCTTCGCGTCCCTGATGGTTGTACTTCTGAACCAAAGCTTTAGCGTCCTCTTCGTTCAATTCGACATAGGTCACCTCTTCTAACCAATCTCCTCGTCGTGGTAAATTCATGTTGGCTAAAAAATTTGTCAAAATTGGACTTTTATCGTCAAGTTGGTTCGTCATGTGCGCAACAATTTCGATTATAAACAAAACGAAAATAAAAATGTCAAAATTGTTGCGCATTTTTGTACGCGAAAACTAAAAGACTGAAAAAAACTGAAAAATGCGGGTTTTGCCTTTGATAAGAAAAACAAAAAACGCGTCAACAATAAAAGTGTGTATGTAAATATTTTGTTATAATGTAAAAAAAAATGATTTTGTTCTTGTGTGTACCTTTCATTTCGAGTATAGCTGAATCGGGAACATCTTTACCGTCCTGTGCTTCTTGCAGAGCTCGTCGTTTAGTTTGTTCCTCGTCCGCGACAACAACAACCACAGCACGTCGCTTGTAGCCCTCGAACAACCGCATTTTGCGGCGCTGGGCTGATGGGAATACGTTTGTCTGCCACAAGGCTCAGCATTATAGTTATGTTCGTATTGACAAGTTCCTCATTATTCAATGATGAGTTATGAAGGTCAAAACGCTTGTTACCTGATCGTTGTATTATATTTAAATAAAAATCCACAAGCCTGCAATTTTTTGTGGCGGCAAAGAAATAAAATATCGCGAAAATAAACAACGACAAAATAACAAATGTTTGACAAAAATTCCTTCTAAATAAACAGACCGTGGCATTAAATTATTATTAAGTGGTTTATTTAACCATTGTAATTTTCTTCTTCACGCACACGCATTCACACATTAAATCTAAAACGTACCTTTCGAGCTGGTTTCCTAAATCTTAAGTTACAAAAAAATTTAGGAAGGCGTAAAACGCAAAATATAAGTTGCGATGGTTCAAATGTCGAATGGCCGATTTCTTACAAGTTTATTGACTACGAATATCCGCCAATTTTTTATTCAATCCAATAGTCCATAACTTTCAAGATCTTCTTCACATACTAAAACAGTTCTGGTTTTGATGCCCTAAAAGCACCCACAGTACTAATTTCACAGTAAATCCTTTTTATTTAAAAAAAACATTATAAATTGAAGGGCTTGCTGCAAGAATCGAACAACTCCATATTTTGATCAAAACTAACTTTTTTATGGTACAATGTATTTATTTCAAGATTTTCCCTATCCATCTGTGCATTTCATCTAAATTCATCTAAAAGCGTTTATGAAATTTTGAATAAATATCAAGACAAAGTTTGAGAAAATAAAGTTGACAAGTCTATTTGACCGGTTTTAGACATTCTTCTTCAAGTGCCCCATACACTATGCAGTGCGTAGACGATCACTTGACTGAAGCCAAGATGACGTAATAGGGAATTTAATTAATGGGGTGGTTTCCCATTGCACTACCCATAGCCCACAGACCTATCTTGGGCTTTAGATCACAGCAAAGTATTGAAAGCGATCAGGATTTGAACTGCGATTTCCCCCTTCCAAGTTGGCCAGTGTAGCCTTTATGCGATACTGCTGGTATACATTTTTAGCATTAACAAGCTAAAATAATTTCGGTTTGATTATTGAAGCAAATTAAAACTTCTATGATACTTTATAATTATTGCGATTTGTCCAATTCTTACACAAAAGCATTCAATTAGATTGAAGTGTATTGTTTACGTTGATTCTAAAGCCACTTTAGTGCTGCCAGGTTCAATTAATAGTATTTGCCATTAAAAATTTTTACTGGATTCACAATGTGCAAAATTCGTAAACCTAAGAACTTATGACATTGATCATAAATAGAAAGACAACTCAAGTTTTTTTTAAATGAAAGTGTGGCAATCCTGTTTTAGTTACAATCCTCACAACTTTTTCAGATAACACTTGCCTAACCAAAATAGCCATAAATTGAGTACCAAAAGTAGACAAAGCTTTCAAAAATGTAATTTTCTTGACAGAAATCAACCATCCAACACCCGACATATCCATCCGAGCCCCCCTTAAATAGAATTTAAATTCGTAACGCCTTTTATTCCATTCCAACATGTTTCTCTATTAAATTTCCACACAAATTGGAAACTTTGTTATAGTAACATTATGAGACGTACCTTACATTTTTTCGTAAATTTGTTTGACGATTCAATCAAAATCCCTACTATGTAAATTTACGTACCTTATATTGAAGAAAATAGTCGCACAAGAGAATACTTACATTTTAAAAAAACCACTTTGTGTAGTAAATTAACGCCTCGATTAAGACGAAAGTGCACTTGTCCATACAAAAGCAAAAATAACAAAATGTATTTAAAAATCGGACAAATGCACTTTCGTTTGTTTTCTGAAAATATCTTACGAAATGCTTACAACGCATCTCTTCAGTATTTTTTGATAAAATTTGCAAAAGTTGGTTAAATCTCACCTGGTCAATTATAAAATTGCGACGTCGAGCGGCGGCCACCTCCACCAAAACGTTCACGCACTTCATCAGACGGTCCAAAATAACGTTCCAACGTCCTTTATAGCTGTTTTTAAGTGGATTTCCGTTGACCTGCATTAAAGTAACAAGAAAATAAGGGTCGCGCCTTTGTAAAAATTACAAAAAAAAGAAACTTACCGTCATTTTTTCCAACAAATGACTGTTACCGATGACATTGTACCTCTTCTCGGGACTTTCTTCTACAAGTTTTTTCACCCAAAAGGTTTTACCTGATGCAGGTAATCCACACATCATGATCACCTAAAAATTAAAAAAACTAGAGAACTTTTAATTTCAAAGCGCGAATTTTTTACCTCGCATTCGCCACGCGATTCAGGTCTCAACGGGCCTAAAACTTTCTCCTCGATCTTCTCCAAGTATAAATAATCGATGAGTTCCTCGGGATGAGCCGTCCAAGGTTCTTCCCCTGCTCCCAAGTATAACTCAAACGAACAGTTACGAGTAAGAATGTGAGGGAAGAGGACGAATTCTTCGCCCAGTTCATCCTTGGGTATGGTTTTTGCAATGCCTAATGACTCACCATTGCGGGTGAAGATTAAAGTCACTGCAGCTTCACTTACGTCCTGAAATTAAATAACAGAAAATCTTAATGATCAAGAAAGATGTAACGGTTATCCGACGTAAGAAAATCTTTTATTTCGTTTTTATAAACAACTTAATGTAAAATTGAGCAGAAAAATAAAATAGGTTTCCTGTAATTAATTGTTTCTTTAAAGTTATTACGAGTTTCCATATCAATTAAATGAATATGTTTTTGTCCAGTCATATAAAAAATAAAAGCGTTTTGGTCTCCAACATGAAATCAATTTTTTTTAATGGGACAACAGTCTTAAGAACACTTCTTAAGAACATTAGCCAAAAGCGCCCACCCTACCCTGTTCAGAATATTAAAATTTTGAATATTTTCTTACCAAATAAGCACCAACCACATCTCCAACTCCAAATTTTACTCCATAATCTACAAACTCTTTATTAGACACAAACTTTCCAGACGATTCGAATCCATAAGAATGTTCCGCCTCTCCCAATTGCAAACTCGAATTGAGCACAGACCATCCCACACGGAAAATGTGCTTAGGAATCTCCTGAACCGGCGCTTCTTCCACTTCCACTGCTTCAGTTTTAGTTTCCAAATCCTTATTTTCGCTATCTTCTATTTGGTCCTCTTTTGATTCTTCCTTATCTTCCGACACTTTTCTTTCTTCGTCCTCTTTCGATTCCTCCTTAATTTCTTCATCAATTTCGGTATCTTTCGGTTCCGCTTCAATCTTACTTTCTTCCATCTTTGGAGCTTCTTCTGTGGACTCGGGTTCTTTAACTTCTTTAGCTTCTTCTTCGGCTTTAGTTTCCTTTTCTTTGTGATCCTCATCGGTTTCCATTTTTTCACAAGCAATTTCACCTCCTTCCGGTTTGTTTTCTTGATTGTCGCCATTTGTTGTGTCCTCTTCTTTCTCTGCATTTTCTCCAGATTCTTTGCCCGTTACTTCACAATTTAGATTTTCTTCCACTTTCTTGTTTTCGTTTGCGCCGTTTTCAGATCGTTTTGAGCGTTCATTGTTACCACCTCTGGCTCTATTTTTATCGTTGCGTGAAGAACTTCTGTCATTTCTACGATCACGTCTCGACCCATGACCGTCACGCTTTTTGTCAGAATGTTTCACCAGGTCGTCCCACTTTAGTTCTTCCGTGATTTTAACTTCGAAACACACCTAGAAAGTTAACAATTAAATAGACTTGGAATTAAATAAAACGTTAAAAATTTACCTTTCCTGAATTAACGCCATGAGTAGCCCTGACACCAGCCCAAGCATAACCAAATGCACCATCATGTAATGGTTTGCCAGCTAAAAATGACTTTTTGTCCACTTGTAAGTGCAAATCAGAGTCATCTAAAAATAATACTTAAAAACATGAAATAAAATTAAGAAACTAGCAACTTACACCAGCTCAAATAAACTTTCTCGTTATCCAAGACAGGTTCGTCCTCGACAATTGGCGTCTTACTACGCCTCCGTTGGTACCTTTCAGGAGACTGACTTGAACGTCTCCTCTTTTCGCCCCTCGTCGATTGTTCTTTCGATGATTCGCTCATTTTCTTATTTTCGTCTTCCTCCACGACTTTGTCGTCGTTTTCAATTTGCAGGGTTTCTTCTGTTTCAATTTTTGCATCACTCTCTTCCTTCATTTCCTCGTCCACTTCAGCTTTCGAATCTCTCTGAATTTCTTCTCGTTTATCTTCAAATTCTTCCGCTTGAGTCTTACCTTCTTCTGCTTCTTTTTGATTTTCATTAATTTCCTACAATTAAACTTGTTTAAGTATCTAAGTTTGACAAAATTGAAGCACTCACTTTAACTTCTTCCACAGGTGGGCACGACACTTCCATTTCTTCCTCTTCTTTTATGTCCCCTGTGTTTTCTTCAACTTCGGGTTCGCCTTTAGGTTGTGTAACGTCTTCCGCTTTATCTTCCTCTTCCTTTTCATCTGGTGGTACGTTCTGAACCGTGTCCTCTGCTATGCTCTCTTGAGAAGTGTTCAGGTCTTCTGTAGACGTGTCCACGATTGATGTATCGGGAAGTTCTTGACAAATAAAATAAAATTAAATTTCCCTCCAAAATATACCATCAACTTAACCTAACTTATAATACAACAGATTGTCGGCATTAAAACTGGCAAGGTTAAATAATTTTAGATAATTTTGCGAGAGTTGCTTCGAAAAACCGCATTTGAAATTTTCGATCAATTGAACCATGAGTCACGCAAAATAACAAAAAAATTATTGAAAATCAACGCAAATCAATTATCGATGGCACTTACGACGTAAAACTTATGCCAAAAACCAAGTAATAAAAAAAAGTACCTTCTTGTAATTCCTTTTCCAACGCATCCTTAAGGCGTTTGACAAGGACCGGTTTGTTGCCTTTGGTGTCCAAACCCCTCGCGGTCAATTCCGAACGCAATTCCACCACTTTTAATTTAGCCGGATCAATCGTACTCATTTTACGATTAAATTATTTTTTCTAAATATTAGAATATTTTCCAAAATAATACAAAATAGCTGTCGTACAAAATCATCAAGCACAAAAATGTACGCGCAAAATAAGCAAATGGCGGCCCAACTATCGCATGCGCATTACGTAACTCGATTGCCGTCAACACAAAATAAAGCACCGTCCACACGAAATTTTAAATTTGTTTTCAATATTTATTAATATAATGTAGCAAGAGAAATGTAAAGTAAAACTCGCGTTTATGTCGATCGAAATCCGCGATTTTTTTAGCGTAAATCATTGCAGGCAAATTTTTAAAGACTTTGGCAAACTTGTTCGGTTATTGTTACGTCACACGAAATCGATAAAGCGTGGTTTCCACGCAACGCACGTAAATAAATCCAAAGATCAAAATAAATAAAATTCCAGTGTTTTAGAGCGGTCGCAAAGATAATGGACGAAATTGAAATTGAAGATATTCCAGGTAATTTTTATTTAGTTTAACCGTCGAAGCGCGACCGCAAAACCAACATTTCAGTGCCAATCAACAACGATCTCGAAAGACGAATAGCGGAAGCGTTTGAAATTTTTGATCATGCCGGTAACAAAACCATAGACGTTCGTGAAGTAGGCACCGTTGTGCGTAGTTTAGGTTGCGCTCCATCCGAAGCCGAAATTCAGGAAATAATTTTGGGTGTAGAAGAAAGTGAACTGCCTGGTTGCGTGCACTTGCGCTCCTTTCTTCCTTACGTTTCTCAAATGATAACGGAGCACAGGTGCGTGGCTGTGGTTGCTCGAATCGAATATTGTAAACAAAATATCGAGATTTTAGATACGAAACCGCTTCGGCCGATAAGCTTTTGGAAGCCTTTCATGTATTGGATCCCGAAAAACTTGGTTACGTTTCGAAAGATTATTTTGTTCAAGTGATGAGCGAATATGGGGAACCGTTTAATGCCGACGAAATTGAAGAAATGTTGGAAATTACCGTCGATCCTTATTCTCAAAATATTCCCTACGAATACTACATCAACAAACTTATGGTGAGTTAAAATAATTCACCCCCCCCCCCCCGATTTTCACTTTCACACCTTTCCCCTTGAGTAGTATGACGCACCCGAAGATAGAAGCGCTTTCAGAATCGCCGATGCGATTGAAGCCGCCAAACCCCCTCCCCCTCCACCGCCCCGAACTTTTTCAGAGCAAATGAGAGATTTGCAAGAACTTCAAAATCAAGAAGGATGAGCAATTTCTCTACCTCTAACTTTTGTTTTAATTTTAGATCGACTAAAGAAGAATCTCCTTTTGCGGATCTTTCAAATTGTATATTATGTTGTATGTGACCGCAATTCAAGTAGAGTGACAATAAAGTTAAACAAAATGTACCTGTGTATCATTGAGTTTGAATAATAATTAAAATTAAACCGAGAAATGTAAAAAAATAATTATAACGACAAAGAAAATCGTACCAATCATGTGATTAATATCGTTAATCAATTCGTGCGCGTCGGCGGTATACATATAACGATAAGATCCAAAATTATCTTTACCCGAAACTGGCAAGGGTATTTTATGAAATCCTGTAAATTTTACAAAACAAAATCTCATAGTTTTTTTCCAAAGGCCTCCCCCCCCCCATCGGCTCGGAGCTTCCCCGAACTGCAGGATCTGCATATGGCTTTTCGCCGCAACTGTTTGGTAGCGAAGTTCATTATGTTTGTTTCGTCCAGTACCTAATATCTGATGGCTTTGGAGGTTAATTTGATCCGCCAGCCACCGGCGAAACAATTTTTCCGCATTCTGTACATCGTTCATTTTCTTCCATCTCTCTTTAACGCACTGCTTCTTTATCTTCTTCGCTTGTTTTACGTGCGAAATTCGTGAAAATGATTTTTAAGTTCACGTCCCACATACCCAAACTCAATATTCGCAATTTTTATTTACACTTAAATAACCCAATATATTTTTATCGGTAATAATTATTATTGATTAAAAATTAAAAAGGCACATGAACTTGTGGTGCGAAATTCATTAGTAGAAAAATATCGGTTCAAAGTTGACAATAGTATTTTGCACGCCCAGTCCAAAAGTACACAAGTACACCGATTCAAATTTGGCAAATAAAAAATGGCGCAAGTATTAAATAAGGGACGTAATTCGCTCTTGGGTTTGAAACAAGGTAGGCAGCTCAAATTAAATCCAACTTAATTAGTTTTAACAACTTGCTGTTTTAGCGATTAGTTTGGCCAAGATAAATGCGTCTACCTTAAAGACCTACGAAACTTTACAAGTAACCGTCCCGAAACCTTTTGTTTATCATGTCGAACTTAACCGGCCCAAGCAACGCAATGCTATCAACGTCGCGATGTGGTCGTATGTTAGGCACTTAGTATTTTGTTTAAATCGGCTTGATTTGTTTACTTTTTTTTTAGAGAATTTGGGAAATGTTTTAAAGACCTTCACGAAGATCCGGATTGTCGGGTGGTTGTGCTGTCAGGTGCAGGACAACTATTTTGTGCTGGACTCGATTTTAAATCGGCGATGGCAATGGGAGAAAAGTTTGCCGAAGTTGATGATCCGGGAAGAAAGGGACGGCTAATTTACAGCGTGTTGAGAAAATATCAAGAATCCATATCGCAGCTTGAATTGTGTTCGAAGCCGGTGTTGGCTGCAATTCATTCGGGTTGCATTGGCGCTGGAACTTCGCTTATAACGGCAAGCGATATGAGATATTGCACTAAAGACGCGTGGTTTCAAATTAAAGAAGTAAGTTTTTAAAATTGCAAGTTTTTCTTGAGAAATATATTCTTTTTAGGTTCTTCTCGGAATGGCAGCAGACGTTGGTGTTATACAAAGAATGCAGAAAGTTATAGGAAACGACAGTCTTTTCAGAGAACTAAGTTACAGTGGAAGGCAATTTACGGCTGAAGAAGCGTTGAGTTGTGGTCTCGTTTCCAAAATCTTTGATAATCAAGAAAGGTAAGTCCAAAAACCTACAGCTTATGTAGTTTTTCATATTCTCGTTTCTTTCAGTATGATGAAAGGTGTGCTTGAAATCGCCGAAGATATTTCCAAAAAGAGTCCCGTTGCAATACAGGGACTCAAAGAAAGCATAATTTACTCGAGGGATCATTCGGTGCAAGAGGGACTCGATCACATTGTAAGAACCGTTTCCTCGTACCCTTGCATAAATTGAAATAAATACTATTTTAGGGCATTTGGAACCAACTCATGTTGCAAAGTGAAGATTTTAGCAACGCCACCATAGCGGTTGCAACCAAACAGGATGATGTAGTGTTTGCAAAATTGTAATAGTATAGCTTCCGATACCTTTCTTGGATGATTACGGATGTTTTTTATTTTATCTAAAAATACAAGATTTACAAAAACAAATTTCCATTATTATTTGGTGTCCGATCTCGGTTTTTTTCGATGCTGGTGTCTTTGTTTTTCCGTATTTCGTAAATAATTTAATTATTTTAATTAAATTTACTACCGGCGCCATCTGCGAGTGATTTTATTAATCACATCTGTAAGATTAGGAAAACTGCTTGTTTATCTGTTTATGTATTTGTAAAATAAAAAAGAAAATTATTTTTGCACAATTAACTTATGACTCGACGAATCGATTCAATTAATATACCTAAAATGTACAATAATTTTGATTTATCTGTCATCTGACGTACGTCATTTGTAAAACCAAAAAGTAACCATGAACCGACATAAAAGTAACCAAATAACGAACACACGACAACGTCATCTTGATGTGTGTGTCTTTTTGGGTGTAATGTTATGCAAAATTTAATATTTTGCCAAACGCATAGTGGTGTCGAACGTACGTCGTATAAGCATATTCACAATGGTAATTTTTTCGTTTAATTTTTCAAGTTTTATTAGGGCGTTGAGTTGACGTGTCGTGTTTTTTTAGGTGTTGATAGCCGCCGCAGTATGCACCAAAGCCGGAAAAAGTGAGCAAATTTTGCTAATATCCAACCGTCTCGTATAAAAAATCTTGTGTTTTTTAGCTATTCTTTCGCGTCAATTTGTGGAAATGACGAAGGCTCGTATCGAGGGGTTGTTGGCAGCATTTCCTAAACTCATACCGGCTGGCACCCAGCACACCTTTGTAGAGACCGACTCGGTGCGGTATGTTTATCAGCCCTTGGAGATGCTATATATGTTATTAATAACTACTCGAGCTAGCAATATTTTAGAAGATCTCGAGACTCTGCGTTTGTTTGCACGAGTGGCAAGTTCTTGCGTTTAATTTTTTCTTGTCGAAAGTGATTATATTTCGATTTTATAGATACCAGAGTATTGTCGTTCTTTGGACGAAAACGAAATAATAGAAAATGCCTTCAATCTTATTTTTGCATTCGATGAAATTGTTGCTTTGGGTTATAGGGAGAGCGTGAATTTGTCACAAATTAGAACTTTTGTGGAGATGGATTCTCACGAGGAGAAGGTATATCAAGCCGTGAGACAGGTAATTTGTTGCATTCAAAGTTTTCTTATCGATCGTGAAACATTACAATCATTTTTTTAGTCTCAAGAAAGAGAAGCCAAAAATAAGTTGCACGAAAAAGCTAAAGAGTTGCAGCGTAAACGAATGGAGCTGGCCAAGAAAGGTGGAAAGCCCACGTTCGGTAGCAGCGGTGGTTTTGGCAATTCCAGTAGCGGTTACACCCCCACACCTTCTGTCGGTGATATAGCTAACATTTCAAACGACGTTAAGGCATCCACCTACACTTCTGTCCAGTAAGTTTTTTAATTTTTTATAATCGGAACTCCTTCGTAAAGGGTTGCTATCTCAATGAAAATGTGTAACCACGATGCCGAAAGGTGTATTGCCGGCCCATTGTTCTAGCACAGCAGATATTTGTACCATTCATTAAGGTTTGAAATGCACATGCTATCTTGTTAATTATAAATATAATTTCCTGGCAATACGATATTCTTTTTTTTTTACTAAGTACACAGGTCTAGTCAAATTTGTTTGTCCAGTTCAATTTTAACTAAAATCTCGCAGAGCTATAATTCTCTAAGGACGAATTTGTGGAAGCATTTAATATAACATAAGGATTCTAATTGATAGGTTTGAAGCAAGACTCACCCATACACCAATCAAATGCGTATGTCACATTTAAGGCCAAGTTCTGGACCATAAGCTTATCTCTCGATAGGCAATCACACTTTTTGATGCAAAAATTATATTCAATTAATGCAATTTCAGAAAACAAGTGCCAATGCGTGCAATGAAATTAGGTGGCAAGGGAAAAGACGTGGAATCGTTTGTGGATCAATTAAAATCGGAAGGCGAAAATGTCGTAAACACGGTAAACAACGTGGCACAACCGGGTCAGAAATCCATTGCCATCAAATCGGAAATTGACGGGTAACTGACATACGAATTTTCGACGACAAAATTTAACTTTTTTTCATCAGAGTCCACTTAAAGCAGGAAGAGAAGTTGGTAGTTCGCATGGGACGCGATGGTGGCGTACAACAATTCGAGCTCTTGGGACTAATTACTTTGCACGTAGGCGACGAAAAGTGGGGACGTGTTCGGGTGCAATTGCAAAATCGCGACAATCGTGGTATACAGCTGCAAACTCACCCAAACGTTGATAAAGAACTATTCAGGTTGCGTTCACAGGTGAGTCGTGTACCAATCGAGGAGTTTGAGTTATAAAATCTCGCACGTCTTTCTAGATTGGGTTAAAACAACCTGCCAAACCTTTCCCACTGCACACGGACGTCGGCGTCCTAAAGTGGAGACTACAAGGCACGGACGAGAATCTGGTGCCATTTCTCATAAATTGCTGGCCTTCCGATGCCGGTGACGGTAGCTGTGATGTTAACATCGAATACGAACTTACCAGAACAGATTTCGAACTCACAGACGTTAATATTTTCATTCCTTTGCCGTAAGTTTTTAAACCTTAATTTAATCATGTTTAATTAATTAATTTGTTTCTTTTGCAGTATAAGTTCCGTTCCAATTGTGGGCGAATGCGACGGCACTTACAACCACGAGCCCAAACGCAACCAGCTGGTTTGGTCTTTACCTTTAATCGATTCGAGCAACAAGACCGGTGCTATGGAATTTTCCGTACCAAAGGCCATTCCTAATGACTTCTTTCCAGTTAACGTGTCGTTTAGTTCTAAATCTGCCTACGCACAAATCAAGGTATGTTTATAACGAAAAATTGCTTAAAATGTTGCATAAACGTTTCTAGATAACGGACGTTTTACTCGTGGACGAAGATACGCCCGTGAAACACGTAGTCGACTCGGCAATGTTTCCCGATAAATACGAAATTGTTTAAAATGATTTTTTTTTTTTAATATAACTTAGGTGAAAAGCGGAAGAACACTTTTATATCATATTTTGTCTTGATTGCAAGTTTAATTTTGTACAAAATTTCTCAATGATTGTGTAAATACAAGTGACAATTAATCTGTAAATTTAAAACCGACAACCCCTTTTCCTAACCAAAACATGTTAGTGTAAGATTTATTGGTGTAGCAAGTAATAGAAAAAAACCGATTATTTTTTGTAAATAGTTTAAGTGATTTTTGAAATTTTTATCGTTCTTCAAATGCAACTACACACACCCACACACGAATGAGTTGTGCCGTTTCGACTGAACCAAAATTTTAAACTAGTTTATTTTTGTAATCCATTTCCCTTTCTCCTCACACTTTTTAGTTTTCATTAATGTGTATCTGTTGCTTTTTACTTTAAATAAATAAAAATTATTATATTTATTACCAGTTGTGACTTGACGAAACTTACTTCGAAATTCGGTCTTGATTTTTGATTTATTACAAACGACTACCATGCTAAAGTGGAACGTCTTAAAATAATATACAATGGCGAATCGATAGCGTCGACTTCTTCGACAGCTCCTTTGCCATTCAAAATAAGTAAACTAAGGGCTGTTGTTTCTATATTAAGCCATAAATCTGCCCGTTTTCAATAGTAATATAACAAGACCTCATTTTTAGATCGATAAGTTGTATTGTAAATACGAAGGCATCGTTGCATAGCAATGCACGAAAAACTTGTTTTGAGTAAAATTTGAGAATGCCTGAATAAAATTTACAAGCAACTTATCGATCTAAAAATAATGAGGTCGAGTTATATTTATTGAGATAATTACGCAAACATTTATTTGATATTGACAAACGTCAAAATTATGTAAACAAAGAGGCGTGGCATTGAACCGGATGAGGCACTCTTTCTGCAGGAAGAGACACAATTGTCAGTGTAAGTGTTTGTTTACCTTTTGTAAGTGTAATTATCAATAGTAATATAACAAGACCTCATTTTTAGATCGATAAGTTGTATTGTAAATACGAAGGCATCGTTGCATAGCAATGCACGAAAAACTTGTTTTGAGTGCAATTGCTTAATGCAACGATGCCTGAGTAAAATTTACAAGCAACTTATCGATCTAAAAATAATGAGGTCGAGTTATATTTATTGAGATAATTACGCGAACATTTATTTGATATTGACAAACGTCAAAATTATGTAAACAAAGAGGCGTGGCATCGAACCGGATGAGGCACTCTTTCCGCAGGAAGAAACACAATTGCCAGCGTAAGTGTTTGTTTACCTTTCGTAAGTGTAATTATCATTGCAATTGATTGAAAAAATGGTTTTAAATGCTTTTGTATCTACTTGACCTACAGATCAGGTAGGTTACTGCAGCATATAATATATGCAGCAATAAGCATTTGCTCATTCTGTTAATTTAGGATTTGGTCCTGTTATTATCGTAATGTACCAAGTTTACACTTGGCATTAAGGGTTACATGCCTCGAAAAAAATTTGTACACAAGACGGAATTCCGAAGATTTTCAAGAAACTAATGATTTCCAATCAAAAGAATATCAATAATTTTCAAGGAATTCCAAACAAATGTACACACAATTTTTGAGATATTTACCCGAGGTAGAACCTACGATAAGAAAAAGTAGTGGGTGTAACTAAAAACGAGAGTATTTTATAATACCATAATAATAAATACATAAACTTGAAACCATTCTAGCTTGATGGAATCTTATACACAGACGAAACTTCAACATAAAATGGGAAAATAAAAATTATGTCGACACTTTGTGAACACTACTTGTATTGAACGATCCAGATCCAACAATAACCAGTCGGTCAATGACCAAAATTTAAATTTCTATGACTGCAGATAACATAATAAAATTAAAAATTTACAAAGCAAAAATCATGTTTTGTCGTTTTAAAAATGGTCAACTTCTACAACACAAAAAATTATAAATTCACAACACATCTTACAGCAAACTATATTGATGCCTTTTAAAGCATTTAGGGAATATTAAGAAGAGACATTATGCATATCTGGATTAATTAACTAAAATAATAGTATGTCTTCACACTTATAAAAAAAGCGGATTAAGTTTTTAGGTGTCCCTTCAGGTTATATCCCCAAAAATGACAATATTCTCAAAGTCGATTTTCGCAGAAACGGTTGACAAGTGGATGGTAAAATTTTAACTCGTTTCATTGCAGGACACAACCGGCACGAACACCAATAACGAACCAAATTGGTAATGTCGGATGGTCGCTTTGTTTGTCGATATAGCACTAAACGTTACTCGTAAGTGAATTAAAACAACTATTAATGCAATAGTTATTTTTTATTACTTATTTATACATGATAAAAATGTAAACGACCACGATAAGTGTTACAAATTGTTAAAACTTATAACCGGACCAGTGTCGTTATTATCAATTCAAATGAAGTAATTTGATGTTGGCAACAATGGGATTAGTTTTCATGTCATAAGAGGTCGGTAATTTTGGAAGTAGTCCTAGTCAGAAGTGGCTTCTCGCAAAAATGAGGAAGGAATCCTAGACGATTGGTGGTGAAATAAAAACAATTATTATTAAGTTGAATTGAATTTGAATGTTTAAGAGCCAATTGCAACAAATTCAATTAGAAAAGACCCAACAATATACGATTATTGGCATGTTAAAATGAATCTCCATTTAAATTTGATCGTCCAAAAGAAACGAGATATAAACGTTTTTGTTGCGATCGGCCCTTGGTGTACTAATTATTATTTACTGTTTTCGTGTTGCATTAAATTAAATCGTTTTACTCGTTATTAGTAAATTCTAAATAAACAAATTAATGAAAAATTATTCCCCTCGAAATTAATTTTCTTTTATATATTGAACAGTCGGAAAGAGCTCACGAAGAATTACCCAAAATTGATTCGCCCTGTATGATGGACAAAAAGAAAAAAAAAATTCAATTCAAAAATTTTAATAGATTACATTTTGAATTAATTTGCAAAACAACACAAGGTTAATGATTTTTGTTTTTAATAAAACGATTTTACATTAATTTTTGGACAAGATTAATTATTTTTCTTTTCTAATTTTTTTGTTTAAATATCACACAAAATATTCAAGTCGTTCTTCGTGTATTCGCACCGTGTAAATAATTATAATACGAATACTCACGAAGACATAAATTAAAAAAAAATTATTTAAGTAAATCTATGTAAATTGTTAATCTTAAATTTCTTTGGTTAAAATGCAACAAGTTGCTGTTAATAGGATGGAATATTACACATGGAACTGTCCGAGCATGGCGAACCGTGTCGATGACTTAGTGAATGTTGTAAGGCCATCGGTGTTAACCATTCTTTAGGCAGGCAGCGTTCCAAAAACGGCACCCAACTACTAAAATAAGCTAAACGATTCACCCATGGCGGAATATCTTTACCGCAAAGGATCTGGAAGAAAAATTAACAAGTTTAACAAAACAAACTCTTTAAGTGAACACATGGCGAAGGATAACTTCCAAGTACAAATCGAGCTTGGCATTGCCTAACTTTCCAAAGCTTCTTAATACTTGAACGATAAATTTCTATGCTGGAATGACACAAAGTGACTTTCCAGGACAAAACTAATAAATGGTAGATAATTATTCCCGTCAAGATCCGTAGTAAAACAACAACAAAACCGGAAAAAATAAGTAAACCGAAAAATATAAATAAAAAAAGTAAACTCGGCTTTACTCGCCCTCGGAAACACAAAAACTCCCCGGGTACCCTAGTGTGGGCAATAGATCTGCTAACTTATTTGGTCAATGACCATCTCGATAGATTATTTAAATTGTTTAAAGAAGCATAGCTCGATCTAGGTTCCGTGAAAATTGAAGTAACTTACTTTTGTGCAGGCCCCCGAAAAGTGATTACAATTGTTGTTCATAAGATGATAGCGATCGCCCCTAAACTCTCTACCAAGTTCGCTAACAATACGTTTCACTCCATCTTCCGTGAAGTCTGTATAACCGATTTGTATAGATTGTCTAAAAAGTGGCAAAAAAATGAAAGCTACCGATAAAATTAATTTTTAGAAAAAATGTAATTACCTAAATTTAAATTGTTCTCCTAAATCCTTCTCATCTCGTGGTTCAATTTCAAAAATTCCTGTGAACGGAAATTGGTGTCCGCCGTATGCATACTCTATTCCATATATTTCCACACCCGAATGAAAAACACCCAAACCGATGTTGGCAGTATACTCATTAACTTTGTACATGTCGTAAACGTTAAGAAGCACCGGCTCCTTTGCCATGTTATTTGGTAACAATTCGTCCGAACCTGAATCTCTGGTCACATTCATACAACCAAATGGAAGGTTACACGCGATCCCGTTCGAAAACATCCTAAAACACATTACAATAAAGAACAATCACAATTATGACTCGACAAAATAAATAAAACACGGAAAAGAATTGGTCAACATGAATATTCACAGCTTACCCTGAGCTTAAATTTGTATCACGCGCGAACCGAAATATATTGACTACAATTGAATTTTAAGTTTTGTTTAATTCATATAAGCTTCCGTTTAGCGCCTTTTAAAAAATAGATGGCCTAATTTCGTTAAAAAATATAAATTTTGACCAGGATTTTAGGTTAGCATTTGTTGACTTGTCAAAATGACAGTGGAGGCACAGGAACGGCCCGAGTAATTTTTACGCTTTTTTGTGGACAACACATGCAGTATTTTGTCAGCATGCATCCATGGATGTTATCCACCATATAATTATATCGTGTCCATAATATAGATTTGTCTAGCCACCAGAGCAGATTTATAAAATTCTAAGATTTGGTTAGCTTGTTTTTTATTTTAAATTAACAAAGGCAACAAAAAGTGGAAATTTTTAATTAATCATTGGCAAATCATTGGTTAGCCATCGAAAAATATTATTTTATTTTCAAAATTTTGTGTAGTTGATGATTCCACATCAAATCTGTAAAAAGATTATTAATATAATTAGAAGGTTATCGGAATGATCTTTCGGACAGGTCAATTAAAATTCTAATTATTAATTGAGTAGCGGACGATAATAGTATTATGGATTAAATATACCATACTGATTATACTATATTGATTAATGTAATAATCTTTTCTGTACTACTCAGCGGTACGCCACTGTTAAATTTAAGTCAAGTCACCGCAAGTGAGGTTATGTATAATATCAAGAAATTTGCTTTGTTGTATTAAAACTCCGTAAAATAAAAGTGAAAAAAGATGACGGCCGTTGAGGAAAATCGCGAAAAGGCCCTCCAGGATTACAGAAAAAAACTTCTCGAACACAAGGAAGTCGAGTCGCGACTAAAAGAGAGTAAGTAATTATTTTTGTCAAGTCATGATAAAAATATATCATTGTTTTACTCAAAAATGTTTCTTTAGTGCGTGAGCAGTTGAAAGATTTAACTAAGCAATACGACAAGTCAGAAAATGATCTGAAAGCTTTGCAAAGTGTCGGTCAAATCGTCGGAGAGGTGCTAAAGCAATTGACCGAAGAGAAGTGTAAGTATTCGTCGAACCAAACTTGACTTATCTAACCGACATTTTTATTTTTTAGTTATCGTAAAAGCGACAAACGGACCTCGCTATGTGGTCGGCTGCCGTAGACAGTTGGATAAGGCAAAGTTAAAGGCGGGTACTCGCGTGGCTCTCGATATGACGACACTGACCATCATGCGCTACTTGCCTCGCGAGGTGGATCCTTTGGTGTACAACATGAGCCATGAAGATCCCGGCGATGTGACTTATTCAGCCATCGGTGGTCTGTCTGAGCAAATTCGCGAGTTACGCGAGGTTATCGAGTTACCTTTGATGAACCCCGAACTTTTCCAACGAGTGGGTATTACGCCTCCCAAAGGATGCCTTTTATATGGACCCCCCGGTACCGGCAAAACCCTACTGGCACGTGCAGTTGCTTCCCAACTGGACGCTAACTTCTTGAAAGTTGTTTCCAGTGCAATCGTAGACAAATACATTGGCGAATCTGCGCGACTCATCAGGGAAATGTTTAATTATGCAAAGGATCATCAACCTTGTATCATATTCATGGACGAAATCGACGCCATTGGCGGTCGGAGATTTTCCGAGGGCACATCAGCCGATCGTGAGATTCAACGTACTCTCATGGAACTGTTGAATCAAATGGACGGTTTTGATTCTTTGGGCCAAGTTAAAATGATTATGGCTACCAATCGTCCTGACACTTTGGATCCGGCCCTTTTACGTCCCGGTCGTTTGGATCGAAAAATTGAAATTCCTCTTCCAAATGAACAAGCCCGACTTGAAATCCTAAAAATTCACGCCACCCCAATTTCGAAACACGGAGAAATCGACTACGAAGCTGTCGTCAAACTATCCGATAGTTTTAATGGAGCCGATTTAAGGTAAAACTAGTGTACCTAATTCAATAGTACAAGAAGAGCTCGATTGTGATAGTGATTTTTTAAAGTTTCTTTTGCATGTTCCGATAACAATAAATTTGTTTTTTCTTTAGGAATGTGTGCACCGAAGCTGGTTTATTTGCAATTCGTGCCGAACGAGAGTACGTAATTCAGGAAGATTTCATGAAAGCTGTTAGAAAAGTGGCAGACAATAAAAAGTTGGAAAGTAAATTGGACTATAAACCAGTCTAAGCTAGGCACAATTTTGATATTTCGGCCAATAAATGTGTATTTGATGATGAAGGAAAGTTGAAGAAAATGTTTTGTGTCTCAATTTTTTTTAACTTAATTGGTATTACATCCTTTTAATAATAAAATTTATTTACTCAATCCGTTTTGATTTTCCAATAGAAAAACTTACTAAAAAATGTGATTAGCGAAAACATACACGTTTTGAAAAATAAAAGAGGTTTTTCAACGTTCTTCTGTTATCGAAAACGAATGTCGTTTTTAAACAGATTCTATTAAGTAAATTACAAAATATTAAAATCTGTAACTAACTACAAAGATAGAATTCTTCATGAAATGATCTGCATCAAAAGAGAAGAATTCTATTAATAGAAAAAGTTATACATACATCTTGGTTTAAGCAACATCTACAGCCATTTACTTGCTTAATTTCCCTCATGCACGTATTGGAGTTATAAGTTTTTCCTACTTTGACGGAAACTCACTGTAGGTTGTTCCTTAACTCGCGATCATATTTCAAGACCATAATAGATTTATTTATATCATAGATCGTATCAAATGACAATACGTTTATTTCTGTTACTATATAGACATATAAATATTTATTGAATTAAATTTCTGACGATACTTTTAATTAACTTGTTATTTTGAAGTTTTAATTTTAATAATTTTCACAAGTTAAGAATTTATATAATTAAAACCAAAATAATCTCCTTGTCTTTATGTATTCCTAATATGTAAAGACAAAGTTTGAAATTTATTAAACGAACCTTACAGTTTTAATTCAGCAAAAACCAATCAAAATTGGATTTTATCAAGCAAATTTGTAACGTTTGAGTATCAGGGTAGCAGAACCTACAGGAGAAATAAAACTAAAATTATCTCCTTTTCTTTATGTATTCCTAATAAGTAAATCCACAAAATTTGAAATTTTTTAAATGAATGTAACACTTTTAAATCAGCAAAAACCAATAAAAGATGCTTTTCATAAGTGAATTTCTAACGTTTGAGTATCAGGATAGCAGAACTTGCAGAAGAAATAAAACTAAAATTATCTCCTCTTCTTTGTGTATTCCTATATTCCTAATAAGTAATGCCCCAAAATTTGAAATTTATTAAACGAACCTTACACTTTTAGTTCAGCAATTACCAATAAAAGATGCATTTTTATAACTAAATTTTTAAGATGTGGGTACGGCATTGCGGTCCAAGGGGCCGAGATAAAGTTTTTACTCATCATAAATCTATTATATTCCAAATTTTTTCCAATATTTTAATAATAATAATTTTCTCTATATGAAATCCATCCTCTTGCGGCACCAATGGACCTCGCAAAAATTATTTAGCCCACATCAAATTTATGTCTTGCGCTGCCACTGAGCATAACATTTTTAATATTTTCCTCTTGGCCCCGGACGCTCCATAAGCAGAGTACTGCACCGTTATACATTTTTTATTACATTATTATTCTCCCGATGTGACAAAATAATATTTTTGCACTCGAGCCAAAATATAGCAAAGATATTTCAACTGGCTTTAAAAAATTATTAATATTTTTTTATGCAATAGCCTATATTTACGTCCCGGCCCGATATTACGCTGTTATGCAAATTGATAACGGAATGTCTGCATTTGTGGCTAAACCAACCGAAAAATATGTATCCATAATTGCGTTTAAAATAAAATAATTACGATAGCGATATCAAAAGTTCACCGATCTAATTTTAGCGTGCAAACCAGTTACTTACAAAATTGCTTATACAACGTGTAATAAATTAATCAGCTCTAATTATAATTTTTTGAAAAAATAAAAAGATGAGGTATTGCGTGTTTGTTTTGTTGTTATGCGGCGGTGAATATAAACGAAATGGAATGTTTATACGAATTTTTTTCTCTCTAATCAATTATTTGTAGGTCTCGTGCACGGAGATGTTCTGAATTTCGTGCGAACGATCAAGAATCGGTTCAATTTTCATTATAATGGGGATCAGGAACGTGCGTTGTTGGAAGAAAAGTGTAAAAGTAACGGAGGGCCGGAAACTTTTCAAAACTTGCTGGTGAGCATAATATATAATAATGTACTACATATAGTAGAGACAAATACTATATGGTACTTTGGAGGAGGAGGCGAGTCCCTTTTGCTAAGATGCATCTTACTTGGCGAGAAAACTCTTTTTTGCCATGTAAAAATCGCTTTTACGGCAATCGGACATTTTTTGTTGCCAATTTCGTTCCCTGCTCTTCATTTTTGTGTATTCATTTTTTTGAAATTTTTTAATCGAGGCACCATATCTCGAAACCGATGCGGCGAAACAGAAAAATGTATATAAACGAAAATGAAATGAACGAAATTTTGGACAAAAAATGTCTGATAACTATTGGCCGTAAAAGCGATTTTTATATGACAAAACAGTATTCCAACTTTTGCAAGTAACTGCGCAGTTGAGGGACCTTTGCAAAAGGACCGCCTCTAAGTGCGATGCGATTGCACCTTTTGGCACTTTCAGTCGGCTAAAGTGGACTTGGAATATTGCCTGAACGACGCCTTCGGCTATGGAAATCTCTCGAAAGTTTTTGAATTGTCCAAGAGCGCCGAAGGCGCTTTGTTGGAGTACGTCGACGAATATTGCAACGCAATGACGTCGATAAAAGATTGCGTCAAAAATGCGGCCGAAATATTTCAGAATTGTTTCAACGAAAAAGAAAAATTGAGTTTGAAATTTGTGGCCAACGTGTTCGACAGCTTGGCCAACTTCACCTGTTACAAAGACGGAGACTGCGTTATTTGTGGGTCCAGTTGAAACGCGCGGTTAAATTTCTCCATTTATTTTGAAATTTGTTTTTTAGTTTTCATTGCAGAAGGAGGCCCCGAATGCGTCTTAGATAAAAACGACGAATTGAGGAAGTGCACTATCGATATAATGCGAGGAATAGATTTAAATGACGTTCGTCTGAGTACTATGCCGTTATTGATCAACTACACGACGGTGTGCGAGTAAGTCTTTTGAATTTTTTCCATCATTCCTTTCTCGACTTTCGAAAATTTTACAATAGGAGCTAGAAGGTTTCGGTTTTCCTTCCTTGGCTATCAAGCTTTGACGCGCACGAACAGATTAACGAGATTCAAAAATTTATAGCTCCTCCATTTTTGTACTCATAAATTTTAGAGTCAAACGTTTCCGCGGCACCGACTGTGCAATCGACTAATTTCCATTGTCCATTAATATATTTAATTTTTTCAGTGATTTTTCAAAATTACAATCGTGCATTGTCAAAAATTTGGAACAATGCGAAGATGTCACTCCGGCCAACGTTATTGGTTCCTTGTTTACTTTTATATTAAGAAATTATTCTTGTTAGATAATAATTTATTGTTATTCTGCATGTTGTAATAATATAAAAAAACTTGCTCTAAAATGTACGAAAATTATTTTCGACACTGTACTGCGCTTTAGGTGCAACGAGAATTGGCTTAAACGTGCCAAGTTTTGACGTTTAACAAATACAGCTGATCCGACGCACTATTTTTTTTCTTGTGGTCTTTTGTTTATGTGGAATTTTTCTTATATAACCGAAGAAGAATTAGCTAAATGAGAACAACTCGCGGGTATTTTCTTCGCATGAATGTGTGACGAATAAATGAAGGCGATGGAGGTGCCTACTGCGTCGAAGAAGGGTTACAGCAGCAAAATACAGAAGCTGAGCTTGAAAAATTTGAAAAACAGATTTACAAGGAAGTCTTGCGTCGAGAACGTGGAAGCTAACGAAACCGAGCGTAATTTGCAGTTGGATAGTGATGCTTCCTATTCTTCGGGAAGCAGTAGAAATCGGGCTGCGAGCATTCTTAAGAGTTTCAAGAAAAAGTGCAAAGGAGCGGTTTTCGATTGTAAACCGAAGCGCAAAAGTGAAAATTTTGATTTAAACCATCAGTCGATGTTTGCTCATAACGAAACTAAAATCCTGCCTCTAGAGACTGAACCAAATTGTAGCGAAATTAATTCCGTGCCACCGCCCGTACCTCCACGAGTTCCAGAAATGGAATCACCGCAGGTGGTGCCCGAAAATGTAGCGGTAAGTTTTCGACGAGGCGAATAAGTTGATAATAAATTGTTGTTTTAATAATTGCAGGTCGACGACGCCAACGGCGATCGCGGAGTTCGGGAAGAGCTGTCCTCTCTGGCGCCTTACGGATGGTATTGGGGTGCAATTTCCAGACAAGAGGTGGAACAAAAACTCAAAGGTCAACCGGACGGCGCATTCCTTGTACGCGATTCCTCTTCCACCAATCACGTACTGACGCTGAGTTTTCGTGCTTCCGATACTACTCTTCACACGCGCATTGAGCACAGTTGCGGCTATTACGCACTCTTCACCCAAGAAGAGGGCGTGAAAAGCATAGTGGAACTGATCGAACAAGCAATTTATAAATCGAAAAGTGCAGTGTTGGGTTATTCGACGCAAAGATCGTACGATTTGCATCCGAGATTTGTGGTGCGCCTTTCGAAACCGATTTCCCGATTCACCGAGGTGCGTTCTCTGCAATATTTGTGTCGATTTAAAATTCGGCAATACGTCAGCGTTAGTAATATTCCGCAATTATCGTTGCCTAAATCGATCGTAGATTATTTGCAAGACCAGTATTGGTAACGCACTTCCAACGGAGCTACAAAAGAGCGATTCTTTGAATCGAACGTTACCAATTATTATTACATTATTTTATGTGAGCCCACGACGTCACCAACTTACGCCAATCGCATTATTCGACAAGACATAAGTATATTATTTGAAAACCACAAATTCACAACATTATACTTATACGGTGCCCTCAATTACCAAATGCTAACTTTCGAACCACTCCGTACGTGTTTAGGTATAAATTTATTGCTCATTATTATTATAATAAACCCGACTGGATTTTATTATTGGTTGTAATTTTTAAAAAGGAAATTACGTCAAATTTGACTCGGATAAACGCCAACTTGCAAAGAAAAAATATATTCTGGGTTTTGTGCAAATTTTGTTATTTGTAAAAAATATTTTTGTCAGAAATTGTTACAGCAATAAAAATCGATACGTCAAGTTTTGTTATTATCGTACTAATAATGACCGGTCACCTTGCGGATGCAGAAACTTCAATTATTAAAGTATCGGATAGATTCTTCGAGGGGAATATAAAACGTTGCTACCTTGAATTGTGGCACTTTATTTCTTAAAAAATTATATTCACAGATATAAAATTGCGTCTGCATTGAACTACACATGACGATTTTTTCCAAACTTGCTATCTGTTCCAGTTGAGGCCCAGCATATTTCTAGCCTGAAACAAAATCGAGATAAGATATCGTGCTTTTCAATGCGATTGTAAAGAATATGTCCAAAGGAGATCTTGTCTGTTATCTGTCTACCACTGACACGCATAAACGATTCAACGAGATTCCCACTACAACGATTATTTAGATTCTACGATTCTACTCGCTTAGAAGACTGTTTTTGGGGAGAGGGGGCTCTTTCCTTCTCTAATTTTACGCAAAAATTACAACTCACCGTCGTAAAAGCGGACGTGACAGATTCTATATTTCCTAAATTTGTTAAATCCGATTTATTCAACAAGTCGTTGACTTGCATAAGTTCTTTTAACCGACTGTTCAAAAATTTCCAAGTTTTTTCGTAATGTTCCGATTTATCTTGTATCAAGTACAACTCGGTTGCTTTATAAACACCAGCCAGAGCGATCCGCCTGGCGTACCAATTAATCTAAAATAAAAACATATTCGTGTGGTAAATAATTTCGTTTCATTCTTAACCGCTCACTTACGTCCACAGAACGATCGCCTGCATAGTAACAAATGTCGTCCACCATAGTGAGTAACGTCGCCAACGAATTCGGTACGTTTTGCGGCAAAGACATTATGGCGAGGGCTTGGGGCCACCTGGACAAGTAGGGAATGGTCATTTCTAAACGTTTCTGAACCGCATCCTCTACAATTTTTCTTCCCGCCGGAGGTGGCGTCTCGTTTCGATTTTGTATCTAACAAACATTATTTAATTCAGTTCCCAACGCCTCGACGCCAAGCCACGAAAAACTGACCTGTTTCAAATAATCGACTAAATTTTTGTTTGAACTCTTTTGAAAAAAATACACCAAATCGCCACCGGTACCCGCAAACATGCCGTGGGTGACGCCGTGGTAGCCAGCGGCTTTGGCGCCCTCGGCTATGGCATTTTTCGACCATCCCAATTCCACCACAAACGGCAAGGACGATTCCAATATTTTATTTCTGATGATTTCTTCGTATTGTTCGTTTGTCGTTTTCTTTTCACCGCTGCCTTCACCACCTCCTGCGGTGCTTTGCGACGACTGGCGGCATCCTAAGTGTGATGGTCTGGATTCTAAAATACAAATTTATGATATAATTTAAAAGTGCAAAATTGAGGTCACAAAAAATTAAACCGATTTGTTTTGTTTCTTTATTACAAAAATATCAAATTAAGAACAAATAATAACAATGTAAAGCGCGTTTAACATTGGGCCTCGTCGAGCAGTTCATTTAATCTGCTGGATAGACTATCGATTATGTCTGCCGTTAGCAACGCCATGGAATAAACATTTTCTTGCTCCTCCGCGGACATCTTCATCGCCTCGTCCATTTTCTCCTTCCGATTAGGTATACTCAGATTAAAATCAAATTGGCTCGTTTCGTTGCTCTTCGCGTTTAAGAGGCTCCTCCTTTTGTCGATGTCGTTTTTCAGCTCCTTCAAATCGTCACCGATCTTCCCTAAATAATTTCGAATTGCCTCCACGTTGTCCCAAATCTGCGTTACGTTATTTTTATCTCTCGAAATTAAAAATCTCAAAAAGTTGATGCTGGCGATGATCGGATCGGAAGCTTCCAGGACATCTTGGGGTTTCTTGTGACTTTTAGTTTCCCAAAACAAATCCATCATTTGTTTCAAGTTTGAACCGCGAAAATAAACGGACAATTCGCCCTTCCTTTCGGCCTTATTCAGCTCCTCCATTAGGATGTCTTTGTAAAGAGTTATCAGATAGCTTCTTATTCCGGGATACGCAAGCACGCTCATGAGGTTGTAAACAAGAAGATATCGGCCACGAGTGGAGAACGTTAGCAAAAATCGCTTAAAAATCGCTAGCGCCACCGTCCGGTGCTTTTGGTTTTCGTCGAAAATTATAACGTCGATAATTAGCATACAAAAATCTTGACCCTCGCCGTTATCCAAAATATGATGACTCAACGTCCGTCCTTTAATTCTTTCCAGTAAAATTTCGGCGAAACGTAAACCGTTCTTTTTTAGCGCCATCTCGTTGTTTTTACTTAGAAATTGATTAACAAACCGAAGACAATTGCGGAAAATAAAAACCGAGTCGTAAACGTACGGCAATCGTTCTGAGCACACATTTTCACACAAAACCAAATAAAACATAGTTCCTAACGCTAAATCGGTCGTTCCTTTGTAATCCAGAACACTCTTGCAACTTTTGAAATCCAACAAAGCGAAGAGATCCGGTTTTAGCAGAAGAAGTTTTTCGATTACGTCTGATGCGGCTATGCGCACTGAGGGATGCTCGAAATTTAAAAAAGCAAAGGGCTTATCTAAAAGGTGAATCACAAATTTTAACAAAAGAGTTTTGGTTTCGGGGTCGTGATTTAAGCCTTCTATGAGGACCGCATAAAACTTCAAAAGCGTCAAGATAATACAGTTGATTTTTTCGACTACTTTGTGGTCATCTTCGTCCAGCAATTCTTGAACCAGGTCGAGACCGTTCACGTACACCTTTATCGCGTTTAAGGCCCAAGCGATAGAACTGTAACGTTTCTGGGGCAGCCTCAATGTAACTTTTCCCAAGTATTCGAGAAAGCTAACAAATTTAGCTTGTTCGAATTTGCCCAACCGTTGAAAACCCTCGACGAATTGAAGCAGAACATCCATGGGGTCGTATTTGATTACTATTACGTTCATCAACTTCTTTAATGTTTCGAACCGTAAAGTGGAGAGACTGCAGTCGACGGAGCAGAGTTGTTCGATTATGTAATTGCAAACGTGGCTTGCAAATTCCGACTCCTCGTGTTCCGCTATAATTTTTAACGCATCGTCGAGCGAACCGCGCGTTACGCATTCGTTCAATTTTTCAATATTCATTTTCAAAAATCACTCGCTGTAAATTTTGACACTAAATTTTGAGGTTATGTTGAACGCAAAATAGCGATTGGAAACCTATTTAAATTTAGTATATATTTCTATTTTTTCTTCTCGTGATATCGATCTACGTCTTGTCTTTATTATTTGGTTATGTTTTATCTTTTTTTTTTCTAGAACCAAAATATTGATCGTTCAAATATAGACAATAAACAAAGATTATAAACTTACATTATTATATGCCAGACGAAGTTATTACGCTTATAACTCTATCGTAAATTTCATATTTGCTGTACAAATGAATCGTATTTTCGATTCGAATAAAGAAGACGTACATGGATAACGAGCATAATATTGAATAATAGTAAACATTGCAATATTAACGAGATAACTCAAATTGGCCTACCATTCTGTGACATTTTAAAAAAATTTATCCTATAAGTTGTACTCACTTTTAAGGCCGTAACGTAATACGGAAAACAACGTCATCAGTGACATAATTTTAAAATTTTAACTTTTCCCTTTATTTTACAAAAATATTCTTTGGTTGGTTGCAATTGAAAATTTCATTACCAACATTTTAAATGTAGTAAAAAAATAACTAAAAAATCTTTTTCGAAGAGTCAAGTCGAAGAGGGAAGAGAAAAACTCTTTGGTAAAGTGCAAATTTTATGGATTTTTTTTCGTAAATCATTTTAATATTTTCGGTGTATATGTTTTTCTTAAATCAATTCAAGGTCAATTTATCTTAAAACTTTATATTCGTCCTGTACAAAGGCCAGCAATCTTATCATCAACCGATGTTGGTATTAGCAAATGTATTGGGAAAATTTAAGCAACACCCCAAAAACAATAAAAGTGACAGTGACAGTTCGCTTGTGCTTATTTTGTGTTTTGTGTCACTTGGATTCCAAAAATTCGCAAATAAAATCAATGGAAGATGAAGTTTTTTTATTTGCTATTGATTCGTTAATTTGAGACAATTTAAAATATGTCCACCAGATCACAACTAACTAAAGATTTGAACGGTAAGCAGACCGGCAAAATCGACACTCGGAAGGGCACAAAAAATCAGTTTCTCTGTTTATGTTCCTATTTTTAGTCAAAAAGAGGCGTGTCCTCATCTTTTCGCTCCCGAATTTAAATAAGTTTAATTAACGTTCGTCTTGAGATTTTCATTTACTTAATTGAATAGTGAGTCATGGTGCGTTACCGAACTGTCACACTTACGCTAAGTGTGCTTCGAATTATTTAATTTAAATTTTTGACTCGTTTTTTTGTTTTAGAGAGCGTCAAGGTTCTGTTGGGAAAGCAAGTGAAAATTTTATTTAAAAATGTGGTGCGTCTCGAAACAAAAGGAGATAAGACTGAAAATAGAGTTTTGGTGAGTCGTCTAATTCTTTTTAATTCAAACTTAACAAAGTCCTCTAATCCTATTAACTAGTGTTAATTTAAAAAAATCGAATTTAGGTTTGTAATGAGCGATTAGTATATAAAAGATACTCGTGGTGTCGCCACCGTTGTAGACAGTTAAAGTTTGACATATATCAGTAGAGTGACAGCTCTTCTTTCGTTGACGTTTTTTTTGTTTGTGAATTCGTTTTATATTAAATCTTCAAAATGCCGAAAGCGGAAGTCGGAACTCCAAAGTACCTCGCTAATAAAATGAAAGCGAAGGGCCTACAAAAGCTTCGGTGGTATTGCCAAATGTGCCAGAAGCAGTGTAGGGACGACAACGGTTTCAAATGCCACACCATGTCCGAGTCGCATCAGCGGCAAATTCTCCTCTTCGCGGACAACTCCAAACGTTACATCGACGACTTCTCGAGAGAATTCGATATGACTTTCACCGAGATACTCAGACGTCAGTTCGGAACGAAACGCGTCTACGCAAATCGGGTCTACCAGGAGTACATTTCGGACCGCAATCATCTACACATGAATTCGACACGATGGGTCACCCTAACCGGTTACGTCAAGTGGTTGGGACGCATCGGAAAGTGTATAGTGGACGAAACCGAACGGGGTTGGTACATAACTTACATAGACCGTGATCCAGACACAATCGAAAACAAAGAGAAGCGTCGCAAACGTATTAAATTGGATAAAGACGACGAAGAAAGAATGCAAGAATTTATAGATAAGCAAATAAAATACGATCAGGACAAATTGAAAGACTCTGCTGTCGAGGAGCAAAAATTAAACGAATTTGTTAGAACCGGCGAGGAAGAAAAGCTCGCGCTAAACATAACTTTGGCAAAACCTTCCACCTCGGTTGCCTCGATTCCCTCCTTGGACCAACTGATTAAGCTGAAAGAAGAAACCGATTGGGAAACCAAGAGCATTAAGAGCACCAAAAGCACAAAGAGCGAATCGCAAAAGAGAAAAAAGAATGCACTAGACGAAATTATGGAAAAAGAAGAACAATTTAAAGAAAAATCAAATCGTAAAGATTACTGGTTAACCGAAGGGATTGTGGTGAAGGTGATGACAAAAAGTGCCGGAGAAAAATATTATAAAATGAAGGGGGTGGTCATTGAAGTTATCGATAAATACGCGGCGGTGGTTAAGATGCTGGACAAGGGAGCGAAATTAAAGTTGGATCAACAGCACTTGGAGACCGTGATTCCAGGCATTGGAAAATTGATGAAGATAGTTAACGGCGCTTACAGAGGCGAAGTCGTCAAGCTATTATCGATTAACGAACGTAATTTCTGTGTCAATGTCGAAATTGCGTCCGGTATTTTGCAAGGCAGAAAATTAAGCAAAATTGAATACGAAGACATTTGTAAAGTGTACGTCGAAGACGAGGAGGAACTGCAAGAATAAATGGATTTCTACACAAGATTCGTAATAACTTGTTCAATCTAAGTTGCAGCAAATTAGCTTTTCTTGTTTCTTTGTTTAAATACGAGTTAAAATGCTAAGAGAAACTTGCAATCCTTTTTAAATAGAATTGAATAATGTAAGGGCGAAAACATTCTTCTGGATGTGACGAGAATTTAGCTGGATAGGTTTTAATATTTTTTTTAACAAACAAATAAAGTTTATTCTAAATGTTTTCGTTGTTTCACTTAATGCTCGATTTCCTTATCCTGACTCTTTAAATGTTTAGGTATTCTCGCCATGCCGCATACTTTTGCTCACCGCCAAAGTTCCCACCAGGGTAAGCACGCATCTAAAATGTTCCCATTTGTAAGAAAATTTAAATATTTAAATTCTAGATCGATTGCCACTTTCATTACTTGGAAATACAGTCGCTGGAGAGTAAACGGGGGAATCAGTTGACCTTGATGATAAACGACAAAATTTACTCCTTTTTGGCTGGGGACGATTCGACCTGCACCACGGAGGTCGACACGATGATATCGGCCCTTGCCACGGCAATCAGGAACATATTTCCCACCGTTCCTTTGCATTACATAATAAAAAAGGTAACTTGATAACTAAGCAAAATACTCGTTTTTTTAAATTTTAAAAAAGTTTGTTAAACTTGAGCCGTACATCTCTTGTAATAATATCGAGTTCCCCGTGTTGAGCTTGCAATAATAAAACGTTTCGAAATGTGATCCAAATTTTTTCATAGATCGAAGTAATTCCAAACGCACGCCTGCAACAACTGCGGGACGTCGAAGTTCTCTCTCCGAGTACACGAGAAGTGGGTCCCTGTGGCGGATTTTCCACCCAGTACGCCTGCATGTGCGATTTTCACAATATGCCCTATCGCGAAGAAGTTGCCTGGGACGTAGACAACATTTACGTTGCCTTAAATACCAGAGAACTATGCCTAAAAGATTTCGATCATTTGGAGCAAAAGTAAGTAGCCACCGAGGTTTGACGTCCACTTGACTCGAGTCTTAAATTGTAGGGATTTGGTTCCGATAATCAGCGCACTAGAGTACAATACCTGGTTCACAAAATTAAGAGCGAATCACGTGCGATTATCGCACGAAACCATGGATCGCGTTCTGCACGTGCTGAAAAAATCGTTGAGTTTAGAAGAACTTTACTTAGATAATTTAGGGCTTAAGGCGGATTTTGTAAATAAATTGACTAACGCGGTCAAAGCGAACCTCGCCACCTCTCTACACACAATCGATTTATCCAACAATATGATCGAAGATAAAGGTGAGTTTTACTCGCTTTCGTTGAACGGCCCACAAATGTTTCTTTTTTAAGGTGCAATAAATTTAATTGGCTGTGTGTCGCGCTTAAACAAAGGACTCGAACATTTAAACCTTTCCCACTGCGGACTGACTTCTAAAGGCGTAAACCAACTGTCTCAGGCATTCACTGCGACCAACATTGTTCACACCTCGTTGACGTACCTCAGTTTGAGCGGGAATAGTTTGAAAGACGACGTCCAAAATCTGTACAACTTTTTATCGCAACCCAACGCCTTGCGACACTTGGACCTTTCGTCCACCGACGTAATTTTAGAAAATGTGAGTAATAAGCAGTAGGAGACTAATTTGACCGTCGGCATTTACAATTTTGTTTTCAGCTCTTTGGTGCTTTAGTAAAGGGCTGTACCTCGAATTTGGTACACCTTAACGTTTCGAAAAACCCGTTTAGTAGTAAAAAGAGTAAAGAATCTCCGTTATCGTTTAAGCAGTTCTTTACTAGTTCGCTTAGCTTACAGTACCTTAACATGGCTCATTGTAAGCTTCCTCAGGAAGCCCTCAAGTAAGAACTCTTCGCTTCTCTCTTATCTTTTTTTGCTCAATATTTTGTTTCCAGGAATCTACTCTTAGGTTTGGCGTGTAACGAGTACACAAAAGACATGAGTTTGGATCTGACGAGTAACGTGCTGGGCGCCCAAGGTGCGCACGTTCTCGAATCGTGCGTACACGGCGTTCGTTGCATTTCCAGTCTGGATATTTCGGATAACAGTGAGTATAACAACTGGCCTCTCGCTCCGATCCGGAAACTACAGTCAGTTTCGCTTTTCAGACATGGACGTCGATTTGGCAGGCGTGATCATCGCAATCAGCAAAAATAAATCTTTAAAACATCTAAACATGGGACGGAATATGGCGAACATGAAAGCGAAACACATTTCCACTGTGATGGACTCGATTGTTCAAGTCATACAAGATGAGGAATGCATCTTACAATCCTTAATCATTCCAGATTCCCGTCTCAAGTCCGATCTCCACAATTTTTTAAACGCCCTAGGCGATAACAAGTGCTTGGAAACGATCGACATAAGTGGAAACTTAATCGGCGATTCGGGTGCCCGCCTGTTGGCGAAGGCGTTGCAAATAAACAATAAATTGCGGACCATAATTTACGATCGCAACAACATCACCTTGCAGGGCTTCAACGACATTGGCTACGCTTTGGAGAGCAACCGAACTGTCCAATACATGCCTTATCCCATCTACGATGTCACCTTGTGCATGAAAGTGTCGGCCGATCGCACCGAGGCGGTAATGCGTAAAATGCAGGATCTCCTAAACAGAAACGCGATGCCAAAGAAATTCAACAACAATCGCAACTCGTTATTGCTACAACCCAACTTCTTGCTAAGTTCCAAGCAGCAGTCAATGTGTAGACTGATGGTGCAAACGCAGGAAGCGATCAAAAATGTGACCAACGAATCGCTGTTGCAAAACAACGACGTCAATCACGCTAACGGTGTCATACAGGACGCCAATAACTCCAGGCACCTTCTCGGCAAACTACAAGAAGTGGCCCAACAAAAGGAGGAACCTCATCCGCTTGGCGTCAAATTACAACAAGCGGTGGGCGACATACACGGTTGCATCAACGACCACCTGCAGACCACAGCCGAAAAGATGCTGAAATCAAGTAAGGACCTCTGCCCCTACGTTCTGCGCGATAATCCGGCCGTTCAGAACATCAAAAAGGAATGCAAGAACAAAAATCAAGTTACGATCGAGTTTCTTTCCACGGTTATCGACCAACAGGCGGGCGTTGAAATTATGAGCAAAATAAGGTGAGGCTACTATTTTTTACTGCATAAAAAGTTGGGAAATAATATTTTGTTTCATAAAATTCAGGGAGGTGAGTTCTGCGATGGCGACGCTAATTTCCGAACTGGTCGTCGACGAAGTGCAAGAAGCACTTTTGAAGAGTTACAAAATATTAATGGGAGACACGTCGGGTTTACACTTGGATTCGCCGCCGAGAAGGTCGCGCCTGAGTAGTTCCGGCTCGTCTAAACATGGCGCCAGTGACGTCTCCATAACGGACAGCAGTCATCAGTCCGACCACTCACCAATGGTAAGTTTCAAAACGTTTTCATATTAAAAAGTAAATTTATTTTCTTTGTGCATTTCGTACAGAAGTTGGAATATTTGAATCTCGTAAGTAGAACGTCGATTAAGCTGACGAGGTGTAATTTACATGCTTTTTCTCTTAGGCAACTCCACATCTCTCCATCAAGCGAAAGAGTCTTCACGGTCGCAAGTTGCGACCCAAGTCTGTGGTGGATAGCGTGGAAGGCTTATCGGCAGACGATATACCTAGTTTATTGCCTTCGATACCGCGCAACTCGGAAGAAGAAGATTCGGTTACCGAACTACCAAACGCCACGCACCAATTGCAGCACCTAGTCAAAGGTCGACCTCGTAGGGCGAAGACGAGGGCCCCGACTCGCCCTTTAATAAAACCTTGCGAGTCAACCGAAACTCCAGATCTAGGCGAAGGTTTGGACACCTTCTTCAGACCGGGATCTGTAACGCCCACGTCGGACGATTGCAGTTCTTTTCAAGCCGACGGAAGTCCGAATCACGATTTCGCGTCACCCATTCTCGGCGACGATCGAAAAACGCCTAAACTGAGTCGAAATTCGCCACATTTAAAGGGTCTCCTAACTCCGACGCCCAGATCGCGCTCCAGCGATAATTTGGAAAAATATTCGCCTTTGATCGGGCGAAAATGTAATTCCGACGTTTCGTCTCCCCTCGCTAGGAGATTTACTGGCGACAGCGTGATGTCCAGAGAGAGCAGCGACGGTAGTATCGCGGCAGAAACCAACATTCCCTTAGATTATTCGTCGCCCAGCAGTACCCTCTCTAAAGGAATGTCGCCCGACAGTTGTAAGACGGGTCGGTAATTTTTCGCATCACCTCACATCATTTGTTTTACATTTGTTTTCGTTACAGACGACGCCGACAGTTTATCTCAATCTAAATCGAAAGCGGCGCCGCCCGTTGCACCAAAACCACGTCCGTGGTCGATGGTGAATTCGGAACCACGTTCGGGCGATTTGAACCTCTTGAGTGACGGTTCGTCGCCGTGCAATTCGACCGGAAATACTCCAGACTCCGGCGACGCGCTGGATAGTTCCGAATCGTCGTCGATGGATCGACGAATTTCCAAAGAGAGCAAAACCAAAAAGTCGGGTAAGTGGAGGTCATCACAATACATAGTAATACGACACAGTTCTAAAACCTCTGTCGTTTTGCTACCGTCATTCAATATTGAGCTTTCCGTGCTTTATATGTGGCTTTTTACGTTTTTTTTTTGTTTTTGTGAAGGTACCTTCCAAAGTTATTTGCCTGTTGATGGCGACCTCAAGCTTTTTTTGCACAGCAAGGTAGTTTTTTCGTTTCGTTTTTTTGTTGGCGGCGCGTAGGAGTTGGAAAATTTTTAATCGCAGACTGTTTTAGGAGGCGAAAGCGGATGAGAAGAGGGATTCGTTTTTGCTATCCAATAATAAACGAAATAGCAATTATGTTACCGATAATGCGCACATAACTAGGTGAGATCGGCGGATCGCTCTGGTGGAGCCATCGAACGACGCTTTTGTAATTTTAATTTAAATTGGTAGCTGATGACGAAACTACGTCGCAACGGGGTTGGACAGCGATATTACAAAAATGCAACAACCGCTCATCGTGCATTTCAAGCTCACGCGGTATTCGATATTGGTCGATGGCTTTGTAACAGATCTAATAGTGCAATCAAAACGTTTTCCAAAAATTAATTAGCGTAGGTTAACTTACAGTGCACTCCGTTTTTTATGGTTTATCAATTATTTTATCAAATTGCAAATTGTGATATTTAATTTTTAATGTTTTTTCAATTTCCATTGTCCCTACGTAGGAATTTTTAAATCAAATTTGAGAAAAAATGAAACAAAAGAGTATCTATCAGGGAGGTTCGTATTTTGGTAATTTTTTCGACATTCCTAGTCTTTTAATCCACCCACAATAATCGGCAAGTTTCCTTTCTAGGAATAAATTGTATTTCGAGGGTTTTATGTGAGGTTCCTGCTTTCCGTTTTCGTGCCCATGTTTTACAATCGGCAGCAGGAAACTCGAGATCAAAAAAAATTGTCAAGTTGTGTGTTTAGCAGACCTGGCTTGCGGATGGTTTGGAATTGAAAAAATTTCCGTGAATACAAAATACGTTCCTTGCTCCCTCCACATTCGTTTCAGTTTTTTCCAAAATTCGTATTTTAGCAATACGTACAGGGTGGGACGACATAAAAGTGCCATTTATGCTAAGAACCAAAGCAAAATATTCTCCCGCCCCGTTCCCCCTTTTTTTTGCACTGTCGAATGTTTGTACATAAATTTATTTACAATTTTGAGTTTTTTATACTTTAAATTGTGCGCTTGTTTTTATTATTGGATCTTTGTTTTGTTATTATTACGATTAAAAAAAAAAAATTATTTTTGTTAACCCGTGATTTACGGACGTAGTTGTATCCTAACTTTTATTATTATTCTTGTTTGTTCGTCTTAGTGTAAAGTTGCTTCCATATTTTTATGTATCGTTCATTTTTATACTCTTACTCGTCTTTAAAAAAAAAATAAATTTGATGATATTTAATGGTAAACGTGTCTTTGTTTCTTTATACAAAATTTTTATTCAACGAAACTAATTGTAATATAAACCCGAATATATTATAATCCACATCACCAAAAATCCAGCAAACGACGTCATGAAACCTTCTTTTAGTAACTCCCAAGCACCGCCGTACTCATCCTCGTCCACTTTTTGAAAGAAGTTAAAGTAAATGTAGGTAATACCGCCGTTAAATATAGCAAACCTAAAAAACAAAAAAAAGGGGTCAGTTTGGATACTAACGGTGAAATTACTAACCGACATTAAAAGTCCCACGATCCCCTTCAAAGGTGCGAAACCCCAAAGAACTCCTAGAATTATGCCCAACACTTGTCGTCCCCAATATATTACATCCAAAAATTCGTCCTAAAGCAAGCAAAATAATTGAACAAACCAATTAAACAAATTCGGTCGACTTACTTTATCCGTCCATTCGGAATTTGCTTTAATCGCACGACTCCACACAGACGCTACGTCTTGGGTTTTGGAATTTCCATTTCTCTCCACAGTCTTGGTTCTACTAGTCATTTTTATTATAAAGGAACTTAAAAAAGAAGCCAAATTCACGAGCGATTTGATTAACACAGATTTGAGGTTATGGAAGTGTCAGGTGACATTGCGTCGAGGTGATTTCTGGAATAATCGGCGTCGACCACACAATCACGTTTGTTGTATTTCCGAAGACAGAATTAAGTTCATAGATTAAAGAATTGATTAAGTTTTTATTATATTCCACGTTGTGGAGGTCAAAACTTAACCCGATTAAGTGAGGAGCTACGCCTGAATCGAAACACTTGGGAACAAAACTTGTAGTTTCTGTCAGAATTTTAAAACAACTAAAATGTAGAAGGCTATTTAACCCGAAAATCAAATTGGAACAGGAAAAGCAACTCAAAATAAAAGCTAGCAAGCGACGAAATATACTTTATTAAAAAATAAAGAGGCAGAATTTTTATTCAAGCAAAATATTATCCAAACTAAAAATCGTTACGTTCGCGTTCTCGGGGCATCATATGCTTCACATCCTTGGGATAACAAACATAAACATCAACGTAAGTTACAGTGCTTCTCAAAATGTTGAGCACTTTATTAAACTGCAAATCGTCTTCGGGTGGATCTTTAAACATATCGAGGGCCAAGTACTGATAGGCTCGGTCTCCAAATTTTTTATTAATCTTGTTCACCTCTTGAGCGCATTTTTGAACGCATTCGTAATCTAGGGCATCCTTGCTCGATTTTGTAGCTATGAAACCAAATAAAAGATAATCTCCATTAAAAGCTTCAGTGCGTACGACTTGCCCTAACGCTCTAGGCCCACGTTTGTAGTCGGCAAAAATGCGAAACTTTTTATCCAATTCTTCGATAGTGCTGTTGACAAAAGCATCCTCAGTGCCGAAGTAAACGATCATAGTGCCGGCTTCGATTTCAACCAAGGGATAAGAAACATTGAAAATCTTGCATTTTCGAATAACTTTGCGGTTGGATATGGCGCCGTCCTCCTAGAAAAATGCCACACTTAATTCCTCTTTCCCCTCTTTAGACTTTTTTTCGTTTGCTTGTCATTTTTAAGCAAAGGCAATTCCGATTTCTGTTGGAGTTTTTGTTTCGTTTTACCGTAATTCTAAAAAAGAAAGAAAAATCGTGAAAATATTCGCAACAGAAATCGGATCGCAAATTTAAAAGTTTCAAAAGAGCAGGAGGCAAAATGCGCCTATACTGACCTGTTGAAAATTGCACACAGTAATTTTGACGTCGGTGTCTTTAAAAATGTGCTCGATCATAAACTTCACCTCGTTCCACTCCAAGCGGTCTAAACCACAACCGATTCGTGGTATGGCCACCTGTTTGACGTTATTTGCTTGCACGTGTTGTTGCATCTTTGTCAACGAATTCCACATGTTTTGAAGATTTGGTTTGCCACTAGAGAATTTCTTTGTAACCAAGTAATAGATGAAACGAGAAGGAAAACTTAAAATTGCCAAACCCCCTTGCTTTTGCTTCTGATTGCTTAATTCGCCGTGCCTCTTGAACTGTGAACTAAAAACAATTTAAGCATTCAACGTTACACAAAAAAAATATTAAATGAGATACCTGAACTGCACTGCAATTCCGCTCCCCATATTCAAGTCTTCGGCTACACAATGAGCCAATGAATAGTCCTTTGGCATGTTGAACAGGTCTTCGTTAATTTCTATAACTTTGGTGTACTCGATATTAGCAGACTTAGTCAAAAGCTTCATGAAGTTATCGTATTCAACGTCAGACTTCTTCTTCGTATTTCTGTCAAAAATGTCATAAAGTGGTTTAGTAACTCGCGAAGGTTTTTCATCTGGATTCCTTTTCTCGTTGCTACCACTCGGCGTTTGAACATTTTTATTATCGTCCTTTAAACTACGAGTGTTTATAACTTCCGCTTTGCGATCCTCCAGCTGTTCCTCTTTCAATTCCTTCAAGTCCCAAGTCTCTTCTTCCGCATTTACTTCTTTATTGTCCGCAACACTTACCATTTCGCTTTCTTTGGCTGCCTCTTTATCGACAGTTTCACTATTACTTTTCTGCTCCTTCTTCGTGACGCCACTTTTTTTCTTTACGTTACTGCTATTCAAGCCCGTAGGGTTATTCTGCGCTTTACCCTTCTTAGACTTGCCCATTTCGAATTATCGAAACGAAGAACGCCGCCTGAAAGCATTACGACATAAAATAAAATGTAACCTCAAATTTTTACCGAAACGTCGCTATGCAACAAAATCGTAAGTTTTGTCAACGTGTTGACAAACCCACCACCACCACCACATGGTGGTTGATAATTTTTCAAAAATATATTTGACCTTCAAAATTATTTTGTAATGATACGAAACAATTAAGTACTAAATTACTGGGCGTGTTGTTGCGATGAGAATAAAAAAAAAACTTACTAATTTCGTATACTTTCCCCTACGGCGTATTGCGTCCAAAAAATTGTATGTGCAACAATCGCCCCGCTAGATTTGGAACAAACGTACACGTGGTAGCTTTCGAGCCAATACAATATTGCGAATTGAAAAATTCGCTTGCACTTGCACACAGGCTTTCGACCTCGACGTTAAATGAGGGGTTCCCCGAGCTGATATGAATCATCGGGTGCGTCATCTTTCCGTGTTTCAAATTTTCAAAACAACCAGAACCGGACCTAGGTGCATTGCAAAACAAATAATTTAAAATTTATTGAAAATAGCGAGGGATTCGTATAGGGCTAATTTTTGTACACTATAAATTTCGTTTTACAAATTTTCCCTGGATTTCCATTCGAAAAAATTGAAAAAACCGAAAGAAAGTTTTTCTAAAATATCACCAAAATTTCCTCAGATTTCCTTTCGTTTCATCCGATTCGGATCCAACGATTCGGAAAATAATTAGTTGGTTGTTTTTTATTTCAAAAATATTTGCAAAAATTTGCATTTTTCACCGCGATATAAATCAAAATTTATTTTTGAATTTGAATGCGCTTTGAAAAGGATAATTCCTTTTTGCTCTTCCACATTTATTTTTAAAAGGAATTTTGGTAATTCATAATAAAAGCAATCGGGTAGAATCTCGTTAATCGTGCGAAAGGTGGGTAGTTGGAATCTCGTTAATGCATTATTGCGCGTCGGTGATAAACAATATATAATTAAGGGATAAGATCCGTCCGACCAATTTACGGTTAAGACAAAAAAAAAGGGCTAGGTATCTTTCAGACTGGAAAGAAAAGACGACGTGTTAATAACCTTCCGATCCAGCCATATTTCATTCCACCGCCACCGAAGGGATCCCAGAAAAGCCGCACCGTTTGAGTTCGCGCCTATACTTGGAGCAATATCTTGTATGTTACTTTCGAGAACCTGGTTTTGTCATTTCTTCCAATTTCCACGTAACAAACTCTCGGCTGGCGTTCGACGATAGCCGGATTTGGAGCAAATCGATAAATTTTTAAGCGAGAGTAAACACCGCGGCGCAATAAGAATAATAATGGGCGACACTTGTGAAATTCACTTAGAAAAAGAGACTTACAAGCCCGGCGAAGTGGTGAACGGGAGCGTCCAATGTAGTTTTATGTCGGAGACGACGATAAAAGGAAATTATTTATTATTTTGGAAAAGTGTTTTAAAAAATTGACGGAAAATTAAAATTTTCAGCTGTTCGAGTTAAAATTAGCGGAATCGGAAAGGTCTCCTGGAAGGTGAGTCGGTATTCGTACCAGCGAGCCCAAGAAGTTTATCTGGACGTCGAATTAAATCTTATATCGGGTGAGTTCGCAAAGCATTTGGACGTCCAAAATAATTTTTGCATACTCTTTAAGCAGATCAAACTACGACTGCACCGGGGCAGCACAGTTATCCGTTTACTTTCACGTTGCCGTCTCCCCTACCTTCTTCGATGGTCGACGGCAATCCGACGTACTTCAAAGACGTCGTTTCGTTTGTGGTACCGCTGGTGACGATAGACGTTCATTACGGATGCATCGAGTACACGGTTCAAGCCACGATAGAACGTTCGTGGGCTTTAAAATTGGAATCGTCCACGGGCTTTGGCGTTTACTCTCACCAAATCATTAAAGAGATCGAAGGGATCGAAGTAATCCGTGCGCTTTACGTAGTAGGTACAGTGCGACGAATAATTTGATCTAAAATTGCAGAAACCCGTCGAAGTCAGCAAGGCCATAATTCCTCCTTCGATTTTACAAAAAGCTGGCCCGATCACGGTGACGGTGAACTTGAAGAAAGGCGGTTACGTTTTATCCGAAGACGTCAGTTTCACCTTGACGGTTAAGAATGCGTCCACAGTTAACATCCAGTACATTCAATTCAAATTCGTTCAGGTACGAGAGTATTGGCGGTCAGCCGTTTTTTCAAAAAAAGAATAATTCGAAATCTTGCAGGGTTACGTTTTTCAAGCGGAAGCGTACACCAAGAGCATGGATTCTTTCGTGAGCGACGATTTCGTCATCAAAGATGGTTCCATCGAGTGCGGTATGGAAATGTCGAGAAATTTGGTTTTAAAACTCCCGGCCGACATGTTTGTCGGCAATTTTTCTCCCAGTAACATTATCAAGAATTTTTGGGAATTACGCGTAAGTTTGTCTCGCTACACGCCCCCTCCCCCTCTTACCCACTCTATTTATCTCTTGCAGGGCGAAATACATTTGCCGTTTCCGAATAAAGTATTTACAGTTCGAGTTCCTCTGACCATAGGATCGACTTAATTGTGTGTATTTAAAAAAAATCTCTTATTTGTAATCTTAAATGTCTGGACAATAAGTATATCTAAATTGGTAAATGTAAATTTATGGCAAACTTTCTCGAAACCTCTGATTTACATTATAATTTCGTGGTCACATATTTTCACCTTTTCGACCAATTAAAACTTGGATAATAAGAAAAAACAATATTTTTGACAATTTACAAGTCGGCGAGATAATCGTATCTATCTGTCGAGAATCGAAGCTACGAGAAGATGATTATAATATATTAGAATGCAAGATGTTTCGGTGCCTTTATTGTTTCGAATCCGAATTAAAACGACGTTTTTCACGTCCCCAAGCAAAACCAATTAACTTTTTTTTTAAAGTTGGCATTGCCCACATGCAACTACTAATACCAACTTTTGTACCGTCACTCGCACCGCATGTATAAACTCGGGTTAACTCGACGACGGTTTCGGCCGAAACTTGATGGTCACCCTGTATAATAATTAAAATTGTTTGGTTTGTACTTATTAAATAACGCATAATAATATAAGGCAGCATTGTAATAAAAACTGAATGTGAAAAATAATCCTATTTAACTATTCTTGTCCAGAAACTCTTGTATTGTTAATAAAGCTGTCTGTACTTATTCGAAATTTTTTGACATCACAACCTAACCTCGAAATACTTAAGACGTTTGTTTTGCGATCATGGAAACCTCGAGCGAAAAGCCAATATGCGTGATAGTGTTGGGTATGGCGGGATGTGGAAAAACAACTTTGGTAAGTTGTCTCACCGCGGCGGGCGTTAAACCGTACGCCATAAATTTGGATCCCGCTTGCAAGCGGTTACCCTTTTTTGCAAACATAGGTAATAAAATATTGCACAAATTACGTATCGACGATTAATATCTTTTGGGTTTTCTTCCAGACATACGCGACACGATAAATTATAAGGAGGTCATGAACAAGTACAAGCTGGGACCGAACGGTGCCATAGTAACATCTCTCAATTTGTTTTCGTTAAAGTTTTCGGAAGTCGAAGGTTGCATCGCAAAGAGCGAAAAGAGGCACTGTTTCATCGACACGCCGGGTCAGATAGAAGTATTCTTGTGGTCTGCTTCGGGCGATATCATAACCAAGACGTTGTCGAGTACATTTCCCACCGTTATTTTGTACGTAATGGACATGGACAGGAACACGTCGCCCGTCACTTTCATGTCTAACATGCTGTACGCTTGTTCGATCCTATACAAAACTTGCTTACCGTTCATTATAGTAATGAATAAAGTAGACATAGTGGACAATGCATTGGCAATTTCTTGGATGCAAAATTACGAGACCTTAAGGGAAGCACTGGAAGCCGAAGAAGGATACATCAGCAATCTGTTAAGTTCTCTAGCGATAAAATTGGAGGAATTTTATAAGGATCTCAAGTTCTGTGGCGTTAGTGCCGCGACGGGAAAAGGAATCTCAGAATTATATTCTTTGATCAACGATGCCGGACAAAACTACCAATAGTAAGTTGCTCTCGTATTTAATTCATTTAAATTTTACTTTTTCTTTTAGTCCCAAAGCTGCAGAAATAAAAACCGAAGGTGCAAGCACGTCCTCCAGCGCCCCAGGATTGTCCGATATTAATTTAAAACGTTCTGAGGACGACAGCGGTTCAGATTCGGAAGGAGAAGAATTAAACCCACACGGTAAGTAACTAGCCGACCTATTGTATTTGAATTATTAGCTCCAATTTCATAAAAATTAGTTTTCATCTGAATTTTTCGTGTGGCCTTGTTTGACAAGGTTTTTTTACAAATACAAATTTTTACAAAAACTGAAAGTTTTTTTCTGAAAATTGCCAACTTTGGAAATTAAACAAAGCGAATGTCGCCGACCAGATAAAAAGAAAAGAGTTTCAATTTAATTTTTACTTATTTTCGTAAAGCAAGTGAATTTTGCGGTAGTATTTTTTTTATCGTAGAACCAATACTATTCTCAAGTTATGATGTGATAATTAATATCACATCATAACAAAATTGAAACAAGATAGAAACTGATTTTTATCAGTTTGCCCAAAAATGATTAGGCTATATCCACATATTGTTTAAATTTTTTTCAAAGAATCGCACTTGCAGATCTCGCAAACGCAGAGGAGGAAGAAGACAACTTTAGAAAAATTGTCATGCAACAAAAATTAAAACAACTTGAGAGGGCGAAAGAGGCGGCCACCAGGAATAAAAAATAATTTTTACCTAATTTATTATCGTAATTTTAAGAAAAAGACTATTTTTTGTAAACTCTCGCTCTTTGTGTAAATAAATTTGTTTATTTCAAATGTTTCTCGTTCGTTCGCGCAAAACTTGTGAATTTTTCGGTTTTTGGAACAGGAACACAGAATGCGTAAGCCGCTTCCACTTTGCCACGTGACCGCTTCTGTCAAGTCATGATATCCTGATAAAAAGCAACAAAAGTGATGAAACGATGACTCAACTCACTTTTGAAAACATTGTCCGCCAAGTATGTTGCATAATCTAACAGACAGAGTCAAAATTTAAAAATTACTTTAATGAACACATTTTTGGTATCTATTACAAAAAACACCACATTTCTAACTTATTTACTTTCAAAGTTATTGCCAACCAACAATTTTTCACACATCGTCAGTCGAGTATTGGTTTGTTCAAAAATAATAATAAATACTTAGTACAAAAATAATGCTCTATATCTCATAAAATAGTGGTAAATTTTTGAACATGGTTCAGTGCAGATAGTAGTACATTTCAGTATTAAAAACGAGTAAAAGAAATAATCTAAAAAAAAAGAAAAATGGACATGGTACAATCCAATACTTAGAAAATGACATATGTCATGAAAAAATCGATACACCAAAATGGAACCCTGAGAAAGGCAATTACAATTATAAAGGCAATTTTGACACACAACAACGAGGCTATACACATAACGTCTAATACTGTTGTCAATAGCACAAATCGAATAAAGGGCCAAAATTCCATAGGCTCGGTTATTAATATTTCTTTCGGTAAAGTGAACAACAATTTGGTGTCGTTCCTCAAGTTTTCGGGTATCATTTTAGCATTGATTACTCCATCTTTTTCATAAATAAGGTACGTTTTCCTTTCGTCAACTCCGATACTGATCACCATGTCATTTTTTATCATCTTAAACGATATGCCTCGCAGTTTCTTCTTTTTTTCTTCAAAATTCACATTACACGCCGGGCATTCTTCGTTGAGCATATTCAGTACAGGTTCGAATTCTTTCGTCAACGCATTCCAATCTGAATGGGAAGTCTTAACGGGAGAGACTTCAGATACTGTTGCATGTCCAGTTCGTTCCAACTCGTATATCGCCATGCAAAACGCAATCCCAATTGTAAAAAAGAGTAAAGAGCGCCGATACTGTGATTCTTTAGTCCGATACCTACGAAGACTGTTCTTTGCCAACAAAGTAATGTACTTACGATAGTACACGCTTTCGTTAAAATGCGAGTTGGGCGCTTTCCAACTTTCGTCGTCTGAGTAAATAATTGATTTCTTACGTTTTTTATTGTCAAGTTTATCAAATACGGCCTCCTCTTTTTTTGAGTCAAAAAGGTATTTAGAAATTGGCTTGTACAGTGCACCAAGCTTTTCGTTTCCTTCCTTAAAATTCGCCTCCAAGTTTTGTGTGGTCGGTATAGAAGGAAGGAGCGTTTCTCCTTTTTCAGAAATCGTCTCGATATCGATGAGTACCTCGAATTCGTCACTCGACAAAGCCGGCGTTATTATTTCTTCATTACAAATGCCGACTTCTTCGTCTGCTTCTTTGAGAAAAGAATCCGAATCGTCGTCGCTTGATTTGTCACTATAATAGTGTAGTGACTCTGTATTGTCGATCACTTCAAATTCCTCGGAAGAAGAAGATCTCTTCATTTCACAGCCATCAATTTTGTGCAAATTCTTCACGTTCGGTGTTCCTACGGCGTGCAAAAGTTAAGAAAAGGATTTATAAAACGGAACTTTATTACCACCTTTGATGGACGAATTCAAAACTTCATCAGCCAAGTCGGACCAACTCGAATCCGAATCGCTATTTTCCCGATTTCCAAAAGTACTTGCCATAGCCGAAAATGTAGGTAATAAATTGAAATAATATTATAGCTACTTTACGTATAAAGAAAGAAACCCCCCGCTCTCCACCACTAACATTCAACATCCCTTCGCCATTTTGGTCAAGATTTTTGTAACAAAAGAAATTTAAGGGCGGGAATTTTTGGTTTGGGCAACCGAATTAGCATCTCACAACTGAATCTGTCGCCCCCTTTTTTCACGAAAAATTAGATGTTTCTAGTTTGTTGATCCACAATAATCATTGTATAATCGATGTAAATTGAATTAAATAATAGGATAAGTGGGCGAGCGTAAATTCCACCAAAGCTTAATACAGAGTTCCTCTCAAAATACGTAATTTTGCAGTACGTTTTTGCTCTTGAGGAATGACAAAACGAAAGAGTTTTTATTTAGATGGTAATAAAAATAACTAGTAGTTTAGGAATAGGTTTATCGAAAAAAAGAACAATGTAAAAAAAATACATAATTTATTGTTTGTACTACTTCGCAAATAAAAGTTGATTGAATAAAATAATATACTGTAATATATTAAAATCATTTATTTGAACCGTTTGTCAAGCCCAAACACGCTTTCCTTAAGTATTCTTTATTTAAGTAATAAAAGGCAACTTATATATTTGGTCAGTATTTTAATTAATAAATGGTGAATGTAATTTTGGGTATAATAATGGGCCAGACCCAATAAATACCAGCCATACATAATTATTTAATTATAAAAGTAATTCAGTCAAAATTTGTAATGATAAAATTGTTTACAGCCCGTGGTGCAACTTTAAATAATAGAGAATACCGAGAGAACGGTAAGGAATACGACAAAATTGTATCGAGATAATTAAATTTTTTACAAAGAAGTTATCGATAGCATATCAAGCTGTCGAAGCATATCGAGATGTCGAATCAAATAAAAGCTTTTAAAAAAAGAGTGACCTGTTATTTTGAGCTCTGCATGTAGATACAATTTTGAGCATATGCATGAGCAAACTTTATATTTTAACCTCTTTAGTTGCTCTCATATAGAAGAGGAAATAAGACGTTGGTTGTATGATACCTTGAAATTCGCTTCGTAGATTAAAAATCGAGTACCAAATTCTTATAAATCTCTAAAGAGATAATCCGTTCCAAACAATGTCGGTTTTGCATTCAAATGCTTTGTTTCATATCTTCTTAGTGTCGATGCTGTAAACTTGAAGAACAAAATGTTAATAAATTGTAATTTAATCACATCAGATAAATTAATTTTATGATTTAAAACTATTTGCTTCAGTTTAGTGTTGGAATTAACTTAAACAAAAAACGTTTTATTTACTTGTCTCGCTAGGTTTCGTCAATTCCTAAAAATATTTGTGCCGGCAACAAACAAAACTTGTCAAAATCTTCCACGTAAAATTCCATGTCCTGTTTGTCTATGTCGACTGCTACGGTAGAGGGATTCACCGAGAGGAGGCAGTACTCAAACTGTTGGGGTATTTTTCTATAGAAACTGCTCAATCCCTTATAAAAAGCTTTGAGATGAGAGCTGTCTTCGTTGATCAGTTTCTTGACCTAAAATTGAAATGTTTTCTTTTCGTATTAACTTATGCAAAGAATAAAGGCTTACGATGACGTAAAAGGTTTTCGTTAACACGATTATGGTAAAGAATAAGTTTTGGCAGATTTTTGCTTCCAAACCAAAGGTCCCATACAATAGGTTAAACAAATTGCTCAGCAAGCGTTTTAAAATGGCACTTTGTTCCTAAAAAGAAAAATTAAATTAGATAAAGAATTTTGTGGCAATTTGAAGGAAACTACTGGCGAGACGTTGATTTCGAGACTTTTAAAGTCGGAAATTAGTAAATCGCTTTCGAGATGCCTGATTTCGGTCTCGTAAAACTCCCTATCGTCTTTGATGTCTGCAAACTTGTCAAGCGGCACGACGAGTAACGTGATGGTGAGAGAATCTTCCAGGATTTGTAAAACGATAGGCGATTCGAGCAAAGTGTTGTTAACCATTCGCCCAAAAATTTCGGCGGAGATTTGACTGATAACATTGAATTTTGAATTTTCTGGTAAAAACCGAAAGAGTCGAAAATAAATGGAAAAGCGATCGTTGATCGAATAAATCCGCTTTTTTAAAAAGTTTTGATCGTTTGAGCTGAGATTAATAGACGGATGATCCTAAAATTTACCACGAAATTATAAGACCAAGTACGTTGCGGAAAGGCGAAAACTTACGTAATACAAATTGTAGTGTACAATGCTGGCGACAAAGTACTTGGCGATGGTCTGATGATGGTGTTTGGCATACTTCTCGTTGATAAAAACTTCCATGTTTCGCGAAATGATTTCCTTCTCGTCGGCCAAGAGGCCCATAAAAAGAAAGTACTGGCCATCTATGAGTCTCAATTGAGCGTCGCAAACGAGTTTCATCAAAATTTTCGACGCTACAAAACGTACATATGGCGTTTTACTGTAGAGAGCGCTAAAGAGATGCGGAATCAATGGATCATAATACTGCAGATGTCTGTAGAAAAAAGTAATTGTGTGCAATTAAAGGACTTTCAAAAAGAAAGAAAACTCAACTTACACGTTACAAAAGTCAAGAAGACCGTACAAAATTTGTAGCTTAACAAAGTCGTTTGCGTCGGTTATTGCCATGGTTAAATTTGTTACGCATTCGTGCACAAAGTTTTCATTCACAAAGCAATTTTTTATGTACAAACTCATGCAGAGGGCCCAAATTTGTTGGTTTTCTTTGAGATAGTCTGGAAAAGAGATATTTTTAATAAAGGAATAAAAGACAAACAAAACAAGAGTTAAGGTAGATTTAGATTTTAAGGGCCTTTCTCAATAAATTTCTGTTTCGTAAAGTGCGAAAGTTACTTGAATACTTTTTTATAACAATAATTTTACCGCTAAGTTCGGACTCCACACTTGCAACGATGTTTTTCAGTAAGGCAAAATTTTCAGATGAAAGCACAAGATGTCTTAAAACAATTAGCTCGTTTATGTATGCGACGTCTCTCATAAAATACGAATAATGCCCCAGCTTCCTCTCCAAAACGGCGGTCAATTTCTTTTCTAGACTTTCCTGAAAATACTAAAGTTTTTCATTAAAACACACCCTCGGCTCTGTTTTCGATGGTTTACCTGACTGGTGGACACGTCCCAATTGTTGTCGTCCCGAATCAAACGCGAATAGGACAAAATTAGCATCATCACGTACTTCACACATTGACCCGGAAAACTCTGATCGTAAAAAGCTTCACTTACGGTGTAGCGCATGTTACGGAAAGCGTTCACCTGTGTGATATTACAATCGTTGACGTTTTTCTTCTCCAACATTTTATTTAGTGCATAAATCGTTAACGAGAGGTCCGTGCTGGAATAATCTAAGGAACCCTAAAAATTAACTTGTAGAAGGGAGTAAACAAAAAACAGTAAAATTTACCGTTACAAACCGCTTTATTTTCTCCTCCAAAATTTGGTGGTCGTCGTATTTCACAAAACACAGCAAAATGCAGAGAAGTTTTAGTGCCGGCGTGCGACAACCGTTCTCGTTTATTTTGTTCTCCAGCAGAAGGCGTACCGAATTTTCGGTTAACAAATGCAAAGAATGGAAACGTTCAAACATTCCAACGACATCGAAATTGTTAGAAACAAGATAATTTGGAATCGACCACATACAACTGTCTTCTTGGACGTCAAGATTGGAAAAAACTAGATTGTATAATTCCTGTAAAATTTCAAGATGTTAATTATCGAAGGTGAGACCACCTCCAGTTGTTCTACCTTAGCAAAGACAGAGGAAGTCGCCATCGGATTGAAAATTTGCTTTACAAAAACACTCAAAATGTACATCACTACATTTGATTTGTTAGCGTAAAATGTCAGCAGCTTTTTCAAATACGATATACAAGGTTTCAGATCGTTAGGCGACGCCTGGAAGCACACATGGCGAAGCCTCTAAAAGAAAAACGTTATGATTAACACGATTACATTGAATTAGATCAATCGATCCATAAATGAAACCTTAAATTGCAATTTTACTTAATTAAGTGGAGAAGGTAGCTCCTTTATTAATTTGACTAAAGACGTGGTTACTAAAATAACATCACTTACATTCAAATTTTTCGTGATAACCAAGTCTTCTAAGAGTATAAAAATATTGCAGATTAACTGTACATAGAGAACGTTGGTCGACTTTTTGTTCCATTTCGGGTCAACAATTTTATTTAAAACGTAAAAGATTGAAGTTTTATTTACGTCTCCAGAAGTATTGTTAATTATGCGCTACAATTAGAAAAAAGTAATTTAAGTGAACTAATTGCAGAGCAAAAAGCCAACCTTCAGCACGTCGTGACACTTTGTATCTTCTGAAGCCTGAGTGATAATCTTTAAGGATTTATTGCGCACTTCTTCGTTGGAATCCACCAACAAGCGAATGACGTTAATTAAAAATATTTCCATTTGAATTTGTCTCATGGTTTCAGTTTGGCATTCAAACGAGTCGTGTAACAGTAAAGTCACCAAATTTAAGGAATTTTTTCTAAATTCCAAATTATCACACGTCATTGCGGTACAGAAAAATTTTACAAAGTTCTGGTAAGCGTTCAGCGGGAGATGCCTTATAATTTTAGCAATGGCCTGATAACAAAATAAGTGTTTAGATTGGTTTTAGGACAAAAAAAGTGGAAGACATTTACCTCGTGCTCGTCGTAGTTTGAGTTAAAGCAAATAAATTTTAATAAATCAGTAACCAGACAAAATTCCTCGCAGTTGAACTTTTCAAAATTTGTTTTGATAAAAACCCGCACGTTGGCTTGATGGGTCACCTGAACACTTCGACTTGTACTGTCCACCAAAGAAGTTTTCAAACTACTGGTTAGCGATAATAAAACAGGAAAAAGTAATTTTTTCGCGTTGCTGTATTTACTTAAGTTATGGACCATAACTTGCAAGCTTGCAAACGCCTTGTAGCCAATGCTCGTACCGCTTTCATCTAAAAAACCACAGTAACCTTAAATCAAATTTAAAAAACGTCTGTTTAACGAACCAACTGTAATTTGTCGAAACACCTGGTTTGTGCAATAGGTGAGACTGTGTAGCACCGAAATGGTAGCATTTAGTGTGTCTTCGGGTAAGGTAAACTTGGTCAAAAATAACTTCAAGTGATCCATCAAAACAATATCTCCATTAACGGCATAGGAATCTTTCAAAACCTTTAAAATTTTCAAGTATATAGGCGCATAAAAGAACACCTTGCCCGCTATATCTAACGAATTAAGAATAAAGAAAATGCTGGCTAGGTATAAAGAACAATCGACGTTGAAGTCTTCGTTGTCTAGAACGTAAATAATTAACGTACACACGTACTTGTCGTCCAACTTCTTCCAGTCGATTTCGTTCGGCTTTGCTTCTTTCAATTTTTCAACGCAATTTAACAAAAACTTATGAAAATCTACAGGAATGTGATCGCGATAGCGATCGCGCTCTTGTTGTTGTATTGCGGTCGTAGGGGAAACTTCTTTTAACGAACAAAACAGCACTTCTAGATATTTGCGACATCGTAAGTTTTGCTGTTGGTCGCAAATGTATTCTACAAAATCCATGATTCAAGGAAACTTTTAAAATATCAACACAAATATAAACATGTACATAACCCCACTTTCTAGTTTGACATTTATGACGGCAGTGGTTGTTGTTCTGTCTTTTTGTCTAAGGAAATTGTCTTCCCGCATTTTTGCGAAAACTACCCCTATCAGCTTTATTTGAACGGCAGAGAGTATTTAAAATTAATAGAAGAGGAAAAAAAATTATATCTTTAGCACCAAACTATAATTTCGAGGTTTTTTATAATTACTGTTTTATAATAATAAATTATTACTATGATTTTTTGATTTACAATATTTTTTGAAATACTCAAAATTGATAACATTTGTGGCACAACTCATAATTATTATTGCACGTCTAAAATGACGTTTTTGAAATTTTGCACGGTGCAAAGTGGACATTTATATTGAGCGTCGACTACGATAATGTAAGCGTAAGCGCCGGTATTGATTTTTGGCCGTTTTATGCACGCAAATGTAGAATTAACCTTAAAAGCAAGTAGAGTTCCGACTCTTGTGCCAGAGAGTAATTCAAAATTGATGCTAGAAAATGGAGAGCGAAGTTAAAACCGAAATCACTTATAGCGAAATTAAATTAGAGTACGAGAAAGCGACAGTAAAGCAAGAATTCGATATAAAAAAACTGAAAGTTATAAAATTGTCTAACAAATACTTTAAATGTGAATTGTGCGATTACAAGACGCCGACTGTGCACACTTTAAGACGCCACTTCATTGTGCACAGCGACGAGAAGCCGTTAAAATGCGAAAAGTGTTCGTACAGCGGTAAAACGCCGCAGTCTCTGCGGGGTCACGTGCTGCTTCACCACAGCGAGAACGTCGTGACGCATAAGTGCGAGTATTGCGATTTTAAAACGGAATGGGGCAAAGAGTTAATTTCTCACAAGAAAATTCACGCGAGAGAAAAACGTTACAAGTGTAAGCTGTGCACGTACGTGTCGCCTTACAGCAGCGCCTTGTGGGTGCACACGAAAAAGAAACACACCGGCGACATGCGTTTTGTGTGTCACATTTGTGGATTTAAATTCACGCACAGTCGCGGCCTGATTCGGCACGCGTTCGTCCATACGGGGGAAAAACCGCACGAGTGTGACGAGTGCGATTTTAAAACCGCGCGTCCCGAAAGGTTGGCGATCCACAAGAAGAGGCATCAAGTGACGAAGGTAGAATTGATCGGTTGCGAATTGTGCGGGTATCAGACGACAACGACCGCGAATTTAAAGAAGCATTTGCTGATACATTCCGTAGAGAAAAATTTCAAATGTCCGGAGTGCGACTTTTGCACCGCCAACAAGATGTACTTGAAAGCTCACGAAAGAGTTCACGTCGAGAAGGCTTACATATGCGCGATTTGCGATTTCAAAACCGCCTACAAGCAACACTTGGCCGAACACGTTAGGCGGCACACAGCGACCGGCGAAAAGCGTTTTCAGTGTTGCGTATGCGATCGCCGCTACACCCGACGCAACACTCTAAAATCGCACATGAGAACCCACACCGGCGATTATACCTACACCTGCGACGTTTGTTCGTACAAAACCGACACCAAATCCAAGCTGGAAAAACACGGCATTATGCACACCGGCGATAAACCATTCAAGTGCGCACAGTGCAGTTATTGCAGCGCGTTTAAGGGCGCCCTCAAGCTTCACACAATTTCGCACAGCGACGTTCGACCCTACGAGTGTTACCGTTGCGGTCATAAAAGTAAAACTAAAAACCACATTCGGCTGCACATGAAAATTCACCGTAAACAAAGTCGGGGAGAATAAACGACTTTTCTACCGCAATACAATATCTAGTCGGTTGCGTCAGTTCTCAAGTTTGACTTGCGACCTAAGTGTTTGTGTTTTTTATTTTTTTGAATCGTAAGTTCTGTATACATTTTTATTATTACTTTATTGTTTATTGTGTGACAATAAAATATTTTCACCAAAATTTCTTTGCGGCACGATATAAGACAAAGAGCATCGACAAATACGAATGATGGTTTATTGACAATAAATTAAAATATTTACAAATAAAAGTATAAAGCTATAAAAGAATTTTACAAATTTTGTCCCAATCTTTCGAATTCGTCAAGCAAATGCAACATGTCGGAATGCTCGAGAGACGAATTTTGAAAAACAATTCTAAAGAAATTCGGATGTCCTTTGTGAGCTTGGTAGGTCACCATCATGGTACCTTCTTTCATCATTTTTTCTTTCATTTTCGGCGCGACCGCGTGCAATTTTATATTAAAATCCTGCGCTTGTTCTTGGCCGCGCAGACCTGGCGGTAAATACCAGAAGCAGACGTTGGCGTATTCTGGTCGATCCAAAACCATGCGAAAACCGGGCCGTTGTTTCAAGTTTTTGACGAAATATCGGACGTTGTCGAAGACTTTGTCTACGTGCTTTTCGAAACCCGACTTTCCTTTCGCTTTCCACATGAACCAAAATTTCAGAACGTCAACTCTGCGTCCGCACTGGACGTGTTTGTCTCCGGTGTCGTAGCTGGTGTCGTAAAATTTGTCCTTTTGGAATAAATAGGCTGCGTTGGCGGAGTGCGCTTGCGACAAAAGGTCCTTGTGTTTCAGCAGCAGAACCGAACATTGTTGGGGCGCCGTGAGAAGTTTGTGGGGATTCCACGTCACCGAATCGGCCCTATATGCAAAAGAAAAACGAATAATAATTTTCAGTAAATAGAGCGCGACCTATAGGTTTTGAAAAGGTTTCGCGACTTTTGTGATGATAACCTTTTTTCGACAAAAATATGTAAATAATAGTTAATTATAATAATAATTTATGCTGCGAAGGTCAAAGGACGCAATCGATCGTTTGATTAATTGGGCAACCGATTTCGTCAGATTTGCAAAGCGAAAGAAATAGGCGAACGCAATGTGACATTGTGGATTACCGAAACGAGGGAATAATTTATGTATACTTTACCTTGCTATTCCGTTAAGTAAGTGACGATATTTTGCCGACATCAAAGCACCGCCACCCCAAGCGGCGTCCACGTGGAACCATAAATTGTATCGTTCGCACACGTCGGCCAACTCTTCCAAAGGATCGAAAGCGCCCAAAACTGTGGTTCCGGCGGTCGCGCTCACCATAAACGGCGCCGCTCCTTCCCTCGACGCCCTCTCGATTTCCTCCACCAAGTGCGAGACGCACATTTTTCCCAAATCGTCGGTGCGTATCAGATAAACGTTATCGGAGCCGATTCCCAAAAACGATGCCATCTTCTTGATCGAGTAATGCGCCTCGTCGGAGGTAAACAACACCAGCCTTGGAAGTCCGGCCAGACCAACGTCCTAATGAAAAGTTTATTTACTCGAGCTAATTTCTTTTACCACTAGAAAGTTGTTAATTGACCACGAAAGCGTGAGTTTTTGTTTGCCCGCATCAAACATAAAAAAATTCCTTACCTTGATGTCGGGTTTGAACTTGAATCGTGCACAACTGACGGCGTACCCGTTGGACATGGAACCGCCGGGACAAAAAATGCCATCGCCCTCGCCGTCGGGAAAGCCGACAATTTTCCTCATCTCCTTCAGAACCACCTCTTCCATTAGCGTAAAAACCGGCGACACTTCGTACGTATAAACGCTCGGATTTAAAGCGTCGGTTAGCCATTGTCCGACCAAGCCGTACGGATCCAAAGAGGAAAATAGCTGATTGACAAAATACGGATGGCCGGTTTTGACGGAAAAGTGAATGGTGTCCTTAACCAACTGCGTCAATTTTTCGTGTGTCGCGCCGTCTTCGCTCACGCGAAAATCGAACAATTTAAATAATTCGGCCGGATGGTGCCATTCCAGAAGCGGCTTGTTCCGCGAAGTTCCTTCGAAAACGGCGTCCTTCACCAAAATTTGGAAGCAGTCGTTTAAAAATTTTTCGTGCTGTTCCTTATCGGGCGCACTTTGAAACGTCGCTTTTTTCAAAACCGGCAATTTGTTGGTGCACGAACTTTTGAGACCTTTGGAAAAATTTGTCGGCGATAAATATTCCTCGTCCGAAGAGGTTGGCGAAGGTATAAACTCGTCGATTTCCTCGCCGCCGAACTCTTCTTGACCGGTGGCTGGCATTTTACGATCCCTCGATTACACGACTGAATCACAAATGTTGGAGCTGCACAATCGTCAACGTTTTAAGAGTATTTAGGTCACGTGTAGAGGCCTTGTTGAGCCAACTTTCGCTTAAGGCGACCAAATTGACCGTGGCGTTAAATATTGCGGTTTTGTTTCCATCGTCGTCGGGGGATTTCTTCCTTCGGACTTCTCTCGAAATCCGGCACGTGACTGTACGCGGAAAATGCACCGGCAATTTTGGCTTACGACCGCAATCGGCGTCGCGGGGTTTTTTCAACTTTTCACTTTTTATATCGAAAGTGTTTGCCTAATTGTTAAGTAACCTTAAGAATTTGATGACCTACACAATTTTAATTGTGGTTTTTATAAAATAATTAATTAATTTAATGCATTAATAATTTCCGACTTTCGATATCGAGGCTAATTGGTCAAGCGATTTTACATGGTGTAACGGTTTGGTAGCCCAAGGCTCTCTTGTTAATTACCAATTATCATAACGTACTACACCTATTTACTTAACGCTACTATGTAATTATGCTCACGGTATAGGTAGATTTTGTAAAGGCACAGGAGAGTAAATGGCTACTAAAATTCTATATCGCACAAAAAAACAGAATTTTTACGCTCTGCTATCGTTGATGCTCCAACCAAAACATTGGCAATGCTTTTTACCCAAATGTGCGCAAGTAGATGATTACTTTTTATATTTTATCTGCCCCCCCCCCCAACCCGCTTCCCTTTATATTAAAATCAAGCACCCCCCCCCCGTTTTCAAAACGTCAATTAAATAATTTTATTTAAAAATAAATTAAACGCTACGGTAATTTCTTACTAATCAAAAAGTCAAAAATTATTCTAATAATAATAATAATATTTATTCGGTGGACAAAATTTTGATGATGCAATCCTCGTTAACATTAAAATATAAAAATTAGTAAGAACGTCCCAATAAGCGTGATATTCACGTGATTATTGAGTGAAATCCACTTTTCAGTTTTAATTAACATGGAAATGGCCTCTTCGAAATTAACATGGAAATGGCATGCACGATGCTCACATCAAAGACCTTCCTAATGTTTTTCAGGTATCAACTTTATTATTTGAAATATCTTCCCGTATAATATAGGTATTATGTCTTCACAAAAGGAAAATATCTATTTTGGTGAATGATTTTCTAGCTTTCAGAAAAAAAGCGATTTTCTCGCCGAAAAGAGCTTACAAAGGTAAACTCGAGATACCAAATCGGGAGGAGCTACTAACTCTATTAGATAGTTATCTATTCGAAGGATATCTATTAGATACACGTGATACGAATCATTGCGATAACGATGATATCCACTGCATTTGGCAGTCTAACACATAGATAACCTCTGGACACTGGATTATTTTGTCAAGATATCCAGAAGATAGGTTTGAGTTGTCTGGGAAAAATTATTTGAGAAAACCGGTGAAATTTAATGAAACCTTACGAAGTCTTAGGAAATCCAAAGAAATGTAAAAAATCCTAGACAGTTTTAGAGAATCTCAAGATCATAGGAAATTCTAGGTAACTTGAGGAATCCAAATAAATCTTAAGAGTATCAAGCAATCTTAGGAGAAGAAATGTAGAAAACCGTAGGAAATTTTAGAAAACCTCAAGATCTTAGGAAAAGGATTTTTTTTGAATTTTCAACTTTTTCGAAACAAAATCTTAGGGCAATCCAGGAGAAAATGCGGGAAGATCTTTCAAAAACCGCGTAAATCTTGTGTACAAAAATTGTTTTGTGACTTGTCCTTGGAAATAATCACAATACGAAACAGTGTGGTACCCTGCTATTAATTTTTAATTAGTTTTTCATAATTTTGGACTAGAAAGAAACAGTAATGGAAGTCTTCAATAGCTGTAGATACCTATCTTGTTCACGCTCATAAGTTCAAAATTCGAGTGCTAGAAAGTTTCGTTGACTGTTTTACATAATTTTTATACTTGGTTAAATTATTTATATATTCAGATGTTATATAACTCTGTGAATTTATCTCCTCAACCTGGACCTTTTTATTTATTTTTTTAGACTGTAATGATTGATATATAATTCAACTTAAAGATTTGGTAGTCAATGAGTTCAATTATTAATAATATAATAAATTATAACAGGTATTATATTGTTATTCAACGAAGGGTCAATCTAAGAATTTTCTAGTCACCAATGTGGTTTGTGATTTAGTTGGACACTCCGGTGAGCAAAACCACTCTGTGGTGAAGGTAATTAGAATAGGCATTCGTCATTTGGAGGAAAATGAAAATGGAAAATGTTTAAAATGTTTTTTTTTCCCAAAGAAATTAAAAAAGAGATTTACACCAATTAAATCACCAGCCTAAATGTTCAAAAATTAATATTTATGTCGAATTTTTCATCAATGTTCCTCATTGGTTATTTAATGTTTAGATTAAATTTTAAGTTAAATTATATCTTATTACGAAATCGGCTCTAGGGAGTGCAAACTGGCATAATTTAAAAATGGAAATTTAAAATAAAGAATTCTGCGGCTGCCAATTTCTGGTGCCACAATCATGCAATCGACATCTGGATCTTCTTCTTCAGAACAGATAATTTATACTATAATACAAAATATTAAAACATTTGATTCAAGTTTTTGGAAGAACTTGGTACCTGCTACCAAAAAATTTGAGCAACGATAAACTAACGAGCAACTGATGCACAAGGCTCTCGTCTATTACGAAGACTGATGAGAGCGGCCGTCAAAATTTTTTGATCTAGGAATCTGGGTATCCTTAAGCGTGGTCCAGACGTAACAATATATTGTAATGTAAAGTTTCAAAGCTCTACACACTCTTACCTTTTTCTCCAGCTAGCTCAGATAATTTCGGAGATACTTGACTCTCAGGAGCGAGTTCAATTTGAAACCCACGAATCGTATGATTCAAGAAAACAAAAATCTTTAATAATATCGCAAAATAGGGTTTATTTATTGCCAATAACTTGAAACTTAATGATGTTGTTTCTTGACTCTTTGTGTAATTGTGTAGCGACACTTGGCAAATGAATTACATTTACTTTAATTCCAAATATGACTTCTAAATTCATTTACCAAATTTAGCTGTTAATGTAATTATGTTAGTATAAAAATTATGAAAATTATAAAAATTCTGAGAAATAAAAATAGTTCAAATAAACAATAATTTCTTAGCTTGATTAACGTTTGAGGTCCACTGCTTTCCTCGTTGTCCTTAGTCACTTGCTTCCGTACCACGCTGGATGCTACAGGTGCTTTTATTACTAATCTTCGGCTACCGGAGTTGATCAGATAGTTTTGTTCTTGTGAAATTTCTTCGATAATCGCCTTAATTACACACGTGTATTCTTCTATTTCATACAAATTCAATCCAATTTCCATTTGAGGTAAGTAAATTTTGTTAAAATTATAATATTTCGCATAAATGCAAATGGCGGTCGGCGTTGTTAAATTTTCTTATCATCCAAATATCAAATTTTAATTTTCTGCTTTATTTCAGCTTGAAACAAAACGCAAACAATAATTTCTTATATAATCGCACTATCAATCATCAGGATATACTCCCTGACTTAATCAGTTAATCGTTTGGCAAAATTAACGCAAATTATCAAATCACAAAAATTGGTAACGCACTGATTTTTACGTGCACTCGGAACAACGTCCTACGCTCAACGAACCTTCCTCCAACCTTATAACAACAAATTCCCTCGTAAGTTCAAATTATACAGTATGCACCATATTTCTTCTAAACACTTTTTAATTTTAGCTTCACGTTCGCAAGATTTGTCAATGGTTTCACAACACCTTTAGTTTAATTACAGTAAACAATAATATTTGTGTAAAAAGTAGTGTATTGGGTAACAATTTTGAGTCGTTGTTTGTTATTGGCATTAAATAATTAAAAACCGACTTGCCGACATGAAAACAAGTCTTTGAATCGCGGTGCAAATCGATTAGTGACTCCAACCGAATCAAAACTACCAAGAAGACAAAGCTCGTCCAAAAATATCAGCTGCCGGTTAGAAATATCATTACAATATGTATATAAAAAACAGTAATTGTACTAGACGTACACATTTCAGTTTAAATCTCCGATCAAATTGGAGTGTCCCCACGTTCGCACTTCTGGTTGCATTTATTTTCTATTATCAAACACAAATAGTACAAAAAAAATGTTGTGCACCAATAGCATTATAAATCTAGAGTTAATTTACTATTTATCTAATCCATGTGGCTAAAAATACAGTTAACCCTCACCCAAGATTTATATAACTGAGCCCTAAATTTATTTTTGTTTAAACAGGCCAAGTTTGTGCCATCTTTGAAGCTTAAATTATATTTTCCTTCTTAAAGTAACTTAATCCGATATTCTAAAACTTTAGATTCTAAAATGAAAATGAAGAATAAATATTTATGATCTGGGATGAAGCTCGATTCGAGCTTAAACCGGACCTGAACCATGATTTTAATAAACGACAGAAATTATTATTCTGTAGTCACAATAATGCAAAACTAACTTTTCTACAAAGTGGAAACACTCAGTTTGCAACACTTAAAATATCACGTGTAAATAAAAAAGTTTAAATCCGACAGTATGACCAGTGTCATTATTAGCAAATAGAATTAAATGTGAGTAAACTGAAAAAGAAAGTTTACACTAAAACTTTCGATTGGTTTACCTTATCGCAAGTGAGTCATCAGATAAAAAACGACCAAGGAAAGACTCGGTAAAATTAGAGCGCATTTTTACTATTCTATTCGACCTTGACGTTGTTGAACGCTGATAACAAGATCGACGACCTCATTAAAGCGACCCAACGGTGCAGGATGAAAAATCCAGCACAACAATAATTTTAAGCATCTTTTATTTTCTTATGTACAATAATCGTTTATAAAAAATATACACATGGATAAACATTTACTACATATTTCAACTTGTTTAATTATTTATATGTTATATAAAAATAATAACAAACATTCTCTGATATGCAATTAACGATTTATCGTTTGCTTAGTCAATGGTCATACATTAAAATTAGAAACGGTCCCGCGTTTTTGGCTTATCGCTAATAAAAAATAAAATTTTGTTGGCACACTCAAATTACATTGCACCTCGTCGAGACTACTTAACAATTGCAAGATAACATTAACCAAAATAAGCACCGCAATTCGAGCAACGACGATTTTTTAAAGCTAAACAACATAAAATTCCCAACGGAAAGAAGAAAATTGCACAGAAAATACCTAAACAAGTGTAATCGTCTTCTAAGATTCCGATACGACAAGCAGGGCAAGCGCCGACCATAATAATTTCCGGTGGCACGATTATGGTCGTGGTTGTAGTGCCATAGTTTGGTCCTCCAGGTTGAGCATAAATGGGTGCATTTTGTCCTCCGGGCTGAGCATAAACGGCTGCTGGGGGATATTGCTGGTACGGAGGGTCTAAAAAGAAAAATTTAGCAACTTTAACCTAAATAAACAAAGCTTTATTTACGTGGTGCGGCTGTCGGCGTGTAAGGGGGCGGAAGATCACCTAAAAGGTCGTCGTGATTATTTGAAAAACAAACAAATATAAAATAAATACCTGCAGGATAATTTGGTGGTTTATTAACGTAAGGATCCATCGCAGAACAACGGAAAAGCAATTAAAACTAATTAAACTTGATTTTGTTATCGTCAACTTCGATAACACTAATAATTTAATGACACAAATGGTTATTTGACGTTTCACAAGTCACGTGTGTGAAGGCGCGTTCACAATAAATTATTATATGGCGACACGAAAAAATACCTTCAGAAACCTTCGCAAAAATTTAAACAATAATTAATTGGCTCGTTTCGTAGCACATTGCGTAATTAACTCGCCAGCACACGAAAATATTTTAACTTTTAAAGTAAACACATCAACGTGAACGAGACACAAACTAAAATTTGAGGTTACGTCGCTCGCTGTCGTTTTATTTGACACCCTTGACATTTACAAAACATTTGTCTAAATTTTTAGCTAAATTTGCAACAAAATCGCCTATTTTACATTATTTTTCTAGTGCAAGTGTTTATATTTAGTGTGGAAATGATTTCTGCGGAAGGCTTATAAGATTCTTTCGATTATTTTCATCGATTATTTATTCGTTACATACACACCACGTCACTGGCGATGTTGTACAATAATTGGATAACTTGAAAAATGGAAAACAAATAAATTGCGCACTTTTACGGTGGATTATTTATAAAATGCAATCTAATTCTAATACCGGCAAGATGTTTATAATACGTGCATTGGAAAAGATTCTCAACGACAAGGAGATCAAACGTTCCCATCATTTGCAAATTAAACGTGCTTGCGAAGCTGCCTTACGTAAGTTGTGCTTTGTATGTTTTTTTTCAGGTTGAAGTAAAGCTTAATTTTCACGCGATATTATGTCAGATTTAATTTGGTAGTGAATTTGCCAAAAAAATTCCTTATTGATTTAATGATAAGTCGTACTCTTATCTTGGCGAATTTTCCTTGCGTGCAAGTAATATTTGCAATGTGTCTTGGCTCTCACACGTCGAACTTTTAATTCGTGTTATTATTTTCTTAAAAAGAAGGCTTTATTCCACTTGACGTTTAATCACTCGATTTCTTGTTCGAATATCTAAAAATTACTTTTATTTATATTTTCAGTTTAAAAAGACAGTGAAACACACGATTGCACACCCCCAATGATTCTTAAACTAATTGTTAAACTCAAACGACCGTACCAGCTGCTAGGTTGCTAGTCGAAGGTTGGCCAGGTTCCTTGGATAATAATTTTTGTCTGCTTACTTAGATAGTAACTTTTTTTTATATAATTTATCTACAAAAACCGTTTAAAATCTTAAGGGAAGGATAGAGTGATGGATAGATCGGGGAACAGGCACCCAGCTCTATTTTCTTAAGCGCGTTTGGGGGCAAATTATACACCCGATTGGTCAAGCGTATTTGATGTCTCAAATTATGAAAAATGGTTTTATCAGTTGTAGCCATTTTCGGAGTTTTTGATTTATCCATAATAAATACATCTGCATAAATAATAATATATCAAAGTATTATTTTAAATATAAACAAATTATCTTAAAATAAATATATATTTAAGTTTCTCTTATAAAATATAAATTGCCAAGTTGTGTTCGAATAGTAGCTTAACACTCGGTAGCACTTTTTCTGCCTTCTTGAGTATGGTAAGCGAGGTATACCCAGATGTGCGCGTTTTAAACGCACCCCGAAGAATTAAACCGAAAATTACGATAATTTCTAATTTTTTTGAGATTATTTGTGAGGAGAATTATGCAAGTTCGCTTTTCGGATCTATTAAACTAATCGAAATCCCCATCACAAAAGTTCAGAATTTAACAAATCTTGGCAGTATAGGTTGTTAATTTGTGGGTGCACTACATAGTCTTCCTCATTAACCTCGATGTAATTTAATTAATTCTTCTCGATTTGCTTTTCAAATGGTTTGTCCTAAATAGTTATATTTTTGTAGCTTTTCTATTTATAAATTACTTGTTAACAATAATTACTGTGATTGAAGTTGTTAAACTTGTTTTTCATTTGTCGTATCCACACTTAATTCTATTTAATTATAACTCATTTGTTTTTTTTTTCTTAGATTGTTTTTAACTTCAGGTGTTTCAATTTCTTCTTGTTGATATTCTCTTATTTTTCTAAAATTAATTAAAAAATCACTAACAGGACTAAGGCCCAGTTTTTAAATCGTAAGTTAACCCAAATTCAATGGTTAACTTAGACTTGCGACCGATCAGGATAGTCAAGCGTAGGTTAACCCTTGAATTTGGGTTAACTTACGATTGAAAAACTGGGCCTAAACAATCAAAAGTAAACATCGTTCCTAACACCTAAAATCTTCCTGCTCTTCTGATGGTCATTTTAGAGTAAAACTAAATCGAGTTAAAATGAATGGTAATAAAACAATCTACAAACTAATAAAATTATAATATTAATTTTTGTAAATTGATTAAATGAAAGAAATGTTATCGAAAAAATAATTAATTAATACTAAGATAGAAACTTGAAATTTGAAAAATATACGTTGTTTACCATGAACACGGTGCATTTTCCTTTTATTGCCTTCCAATGCAAATTTACATCTAATTAATTTTATTTTATATATAAATGATAGATTAAGGAACGAAAAAATTCAGTTTTCGAGGGCAAAGCATAGTTTTTCACTTTTTTAAATTCTTACGAGTTACAATTTAAATTTTCAGCTCAGGGTGGCATTCTGTTCTCTCGTTCTTTTTTTAAACATTGTTTTATAGTTTTATCGATGAGTTTATTGGCTTACAATTGGCATTGTAACTTTTTCGAAACACCGAACTTACACTAAATTCCCTGAATCACTAACGTATGTTTGTTTTCTCTGCAGAGGAAATAAGGAAAGAATTAAAGGAATCTAATTTAGAAGAAAAAACTTCGGACATTTTGCCCGTTCCGCGAAGCGGAGACGTAAATGCATCGACAACCGAGAAATATTTTTTACCGTTTGAGTTGGCGTGCAAGAGCAGATCTTCCCATATTGTTGTCACTGCGCTCGATTGTTTAGAAAAACTTATTCAATACGGACATCTGACTGCAAACGTTCCAGATTCTACAACGTCCGGTAAATTATTAATCGACAGAATCGTCGAAACCATCTGTTCCTGTTTTACCGGACCTCAAACTGATGAAGGTAAGCTATTTCTGCCAGCCGTAGCGCAACCGTTTTAACCGTCAAAATTTACTTTAGGAGTTCAATTGCAAATTATCAAGGCGCTACTGACCGTCGGAACAAGCCAGCATGTCGAGGTCCACAAAGGTACCGTCCTTCTGGCGGTGCGTACGTGTTACAACATCTTTTTAGCCAGCAAAAATTTGTCAAATCAAGCTACCGCTAAAGCCACCTTGACCCAAATGCTAAACGTGATATTTAATAAACGCGTCGACGACCTGATGGACGAATCCGAAAGCCACACCAACGATTCTAAATCGTCGGAAATTAAGGAATCGAGAAAGGATTCTTCTTTGAGTAATTCGGTCACATCTCTCAAAGACGAAGAAGTTAAAACTAATGAGGAAGTTTCCAGTTTCACGATCGTGAACGAAATTATCGACGGTTTAATTGATGGAACCCTGAATTTTGTCGATTCTAAACATAATCAGGATAATGCAGAGTCTGAAGGTAGTCTAAAGTCGATGAAACGAATTCCTTCGCAAGAGAGCGTGGATACGCACAGCGAACAAGATTCCTCGGTTGTCACGGCGAAATTTCCGCATCCTTGTCAAGAAGACGCTTTTTTAGTATTTCGCGCGTTGTGTAAGCTGTCGATGAAACCTCTACCCGACGGCACTCCCGATCCTAAATCGCACGAACTACGCTCGAAAATTTTGTCGCTACACTTGCTGCTGTCGATATTACAAAAGCCGGGCGCAGTGTTTGAGTCCAACGAAATTTTCATAACTGCAATCAAGCAATATCTGTGTGTAGCGTTGTCAAAAAACGGGGTCAGTTCGATACCCGAAGTTTTCGAGTTGTCCCTCGCCATATTCGTCGCTCTCATTTCGAATTTTAAAATGCACCTGAAAATGCAAATCGAAGTCTTTTTTAAAGAGATATTTTTAAACATCTTAGAAACGTCTAGCTCTTCGTTCGAACACAAATGGATGGTGATTCAAGCGCTGACAATTATTTGTGCCGACGCGCAAATTGTCGTAGACATATACGTAAATTACGATTGCGACCTTTCCGCTGCAAATTTATTCGAAAGGCTGGTTAACGATTTGTCCAAGATTGCTCAAGGGAGGCACGCTTTGGAATTAGGTGCTTCCCCAAATCAAGAGAAAGCTATGCGGATTCGCGGTTTGAAGTGCTTGGTTTCGATTCTCAAGTGTATGGTGGAATGGAGCAAAGATTTGTACGTGAATCCGAATCTTTTGTCGACAGTTGGTGAGCAAGTGTCGCGAGAAATCGAAACGGTGTCGCTTAAATCGCGAAGCGGGTCGACGACGAGTTTGCATTCCAGTGCCAGTTCTGGTGGAAATAAGGAAGTGCTAGACTCTCCCGAACAATTAGAAGTTCTCAAACAACAAAAAGAGGTTGTAATCGGCACGACCTTTGACAAATAGCAATTTAACAATCGCCTGCTTTCTTTTCTAGGTTTGGGAAACCGGCATCGACATGTTCAATCGAAAACCTCGACGTGGTATTACGTTTCTGCAAGAACAAGGCCTTTTGGGGAGCAGCTATTTAGAAGTGGCAAAATTTCTTCAGTCTGACGAGCGGCTGGACAAAACTTTTATTGGAGATTTTTTGGGCGAAAACGAAGATTATTGCAAAGAAGTCATGTATGCGTACGTCGACCTAATGAATTTTGCCAACATGGACATTGTTGCTGCTCTTCGACACTTCTTGGATGGATTTAGACTGCCCGGAGAGGCTCAAAAAATCGATAGGTAAGTAACTTTTTGGAAAGCAGATCACTTACGGCGAAAAATTGTATTTATTAATTTTTTTTCCATTAGATTGATGGAGAAATTTGCCAGTCGCTATTGCGAATGCAATCCCAACAATGGTTTGTTTGCTAGCGCCGACACTGCGTACGTCTTGGGTTTTTCGATAATAATGTTGACGACCGACTTGCATTCGCCGCAAGTAAAAAATAAAATGACGAAAGAGCAGTACATCAAATTGAATCGAGGAAATACGGACAGCAAAGACGTGCCCGAGGAATATCTGTCGCAAATTTACGACGAAATAGCTGGGCACGAAATCAAAATGAAATCGGTGGTGAACAAGCCCGGCAAGCATCAAATAAACAGCGAGAAGCGTCGTAAAATTTTGTGGAACATGGAAATGGAGGTGATATCGACGGCGGCGAAAAATTTGATGGAATCCGTTTCACACGTGCAGGCGCCTTTTACGACCGCCAAACACTTGGAGCACGTACGGCCGATGTTTAAGATGGCTTGGACGCCGTATCTGGCAGCCTTCAGTGTCGGCCTTCAAGATTGCGATGATCCCGAGGTTGCGACTTTGTGTTTAGAAGGACTCCACTGTGCCATACGAATCGCGGGAATATTTCACATGACGCTCGAACGAGACGCCTACGTTCAGGCGCTTGCGCGTTTCACGTTATTAACGGCAAATTCGCCTATAATGGACATGAAAGCAAAAAATATCGACACCATCAAAACGTTAATCATCGTAGCTCACACCGACGGCAATTACCTGGGAAATAGCTGGTTGGACATTCTAAAGTGTATTTCCCAATTGGAATTGGCCCAACTTATCGGTCAACAGATAAGACCGCAATTTTTGTCTGGCCCAGGTTTCAAACCGCCCGATCCCAGTTTGCAAGAGCACATCGGTAAGACCAGCTCTCAAAGCATCGTGGTCGCAGTCGATCGCATCTTTACCGGATCTACGTGTTTAGACGGCGACGCGATCGTCTATTTTGTTAAAGCGCTCTGTCAGGTGTCCCTAGAAGAATTGGCCTTTGCAAGTCATCCGCGCATGTTCTCCTTACAAAAAATAGTCGAGATATCCTATTACAACATGGGAAGAATTCGATTGCAGTGGTCGCGAATTTGGCAAGTTTTAGGAGAACATTTTAACGCCGTGGGTTGCAACCCCAACGAAGAAATATCGTTCTTCGCCGTCGACAGCCTACGGCAACTGTCGATGAAGTTCATAGAAAAGGGCGAATTTTCCAACTTTCGCTTTCAGAAGGACTTTTTGCGACCCTTCGAGCACATCATGAAAAAGAACGTCTCGCCGACGATACGCGACATGGTCGTCCGCTGTATAGCTCAGATGGTAAATTCGCAAGCCAACAACATCAAGTCGGGTTGGAAAAATATTTTCTCTGTGTTTCATTTGGCCGCCGGAGATCAAGAGGAAGCAATCGTCGAATTGGCGTTTCAAACTACCGGCAAAATCATAACAGATTTGTACGACAAGCAGTTTTCTGCAATGATCGATTCGTTTCAGGATGCAGTCAAGTGTCTGTCGGAGTTTGCCTGCAATTCGCGCTTTCCCGATTTAAGCATGGAAGCCATAAGGCTGGTTCGAATTTGCGCTCTAAGCGTACACGCTTCGCCGCACCTGTTTGCAGAACACGCGGGTATGGAAAATGATGCGTCCGTGAGCGAAGGCGATCGCGTTTGGGTGCGCGGTTGGTTTCCGTTACTCTTTTCGCTTTCTTGTATAGTGAATCGTTGCAAATTGGACGTGAGGACGCGAGCGCTCACCGTCTTGTTCGAAATAGTAAAAACCTACGGGGATTCGTTTAGTTCGCACTGGTGGCGCGATCTATTCAGAATTCTGTTCAGAATCTTCGATAACATGAAATTGCCAGAGCAGCATACGGAAAAGGCGGAATGGATGACGACGACGTGTAATCACGCGCTATACGCAATCATAGATGTTTTCACACAATATTTCGACGTGTTGGGACCTCTTCTTTTATCGGAATTGTATTTGCAGCTGCGTTGGTGCGTTCAACAAGACAACGAACAATTGGCGCGTTCGGGAACAAACTGTTTGGAAAATTTAGTAAATTCAAACGGACAGAAATTCGACGATGTTACGTGGGACAAAACGTGTCAGTGTATATTGGATATTTTTAATACGACCGTGCCTTCAAGTTTGTTAACGTGGAAGCCGGATTCTTTTCAAACGACGGCCGTAATCGAGAATGGCGATGCCGGCGTTCGGCACGGCATCTTGAAGAGAACGGTTATGACGGACGGAACCAATATGGATAACGCGATTTTGTTTAATAGTTTGATGATAAAAAGTGCGGTGCAGTTAGAATTAATTCAAACAATCGACAACATTGTTTTTTATCCGGCGACGTCACGTAAAGAAGACGCGGAAACTTTGGCGTTGGCGACCGCCGATATGACTGGAAATGTTGCGTTGGCGGAGTTTCAACGAGAGGAACAGGGGATGTACAGACTGCTCAGCTCCAATCAGCTGATCCAACTCACGGATTGCTTGTTGCAATCGCATCGATTTGCCAAAGCCTTTAATTTGGATCACGAACAGAGAAATCTCCTGTGGAAGGCGGGCTATCGAGGTTCGATAAAACCGAACCTCTTGAAGCAAGAAACGCAAAGTTTGGCGTGCCTGTTGCGAATTTTATTTAAAATGTACGGCGACGATAGCCGCACAAGCCATTGGCCTTTAATACAGACCCGATTAATTTCCGTGTGTCAAGAAGCTCTGGAATATTTTCTCCAGCTGCAGAGCGAAGCGCACAGAGACGCGTGGACTTCTCTGCTTCTGCTTGTCCTCACCCGCATTCTAAAAATGTCCGACGACAGGGTAAGTGGAACATATTTTTTTGTACTGTGCAATCTCAAATATCGATGCTTTTATTTCTTGCAGTTTGCCGCCCACGTGTCGTGCTACTATCCTCTCTTGTGTGAGATCGTGTGTTTTGACTTAAAGGCCGAATTGCGTTCGATACTCAGGAGGGTATTTTTGCGCATAGGGCCCGTGTTTCGTATAACGGCGACTTAGCTCTTACGGTAAAATGAAGATTTTAGATTCAATTAAAAAGAAGAGAATAGGATTTTATTGTTGTTACAACGCATTCTTGTACAAAGGTTATTTTATTTTAGTTTTCTTGTGGTTTATTTTGTATAGAGAAAAAATTTTAAATGTGATATCGTTGGAGGGTGCTTTCGATAAGCGCATGATTTGTAGAAATGAAAACGAGTAAGTACAGTTATATAGGAAACTAATTGGTGGATCAACACACAAATTTTATATTTAAAAATTTTGCCTTATTTATTTTGTTCGTTTTTATTTTTTTATATACGAATGAAAGTTTTTAAATAGAACATTATTCTTATTGCTAGTTAGGGAAATTCCCGCATTTAAATGTTTGTAAATATTACCAGTCACTAAGAAGTTTATAAGGACATAGTTAAACTTTGTAACCATTATTTTGATAGTATATTTTTGTTGCTAATGTCGAGCTTAAATAAAAAATATTTAATACAATTTTTATGCTGAATTTTCTTCCCCCTCTCTACCTATTACCTCCGATAGCTTATTTGTCGATAAAAATTGTAAAATCTATTCCATAATTTATATTATTAACTACCATGCTTATCCGACTATTGTAAAAGCGATCTCGGGTCGTTTTAGTTTTTAAAAAGTAATGGGGTAGGCGTTCCTTCATGCTTTGCCTCGCCTCGCAAAAATTGCTTGTCTTAAAATGGGTCACTATTAATCTGTATAAAACAATATACTATTTTTATAATTTCAATTTTGTTTCTTGAAATTATTTTATAGATTCTACTCCCGCGACCCCCTCCTTCCTTCGAAATCCTGGTATTTAAAATTTGCAAAACATCATATCCACAGTGTAAACCATAACATGCACGACCGGCTCGAAGATTACTACTTAGTTTAACCACTATTAATTATACAAATTTAAGTTTCCATTAAATTACGAATTTTGATTTCGAATCAAATTTTAATGTATAAACGACAATAACAACAATTTCATTATATTACTATTCTAGTGGATCCGTTTCTTTATTCATCTCAAAAACGCTCTTTTTTGACACAATCACATCGTCTTGATGGAAATGATCGGCTGTTCGTTTGCGTATTGCCATAATCGACTCTTCGGTAGCTGCCCATTCCAGTACCAGTCTCCTATCGTACAAATGGGTGCTTTGGCTGAGAGCTTGAAAGGCTTTCTGTAACAAAATATGCAGGTTAGTCACTATTTTTTATTTAAAAAGAATCTCACCTTAGCATCGGTGGCCGTAACAAAATCGACAAAACCAAACCCTCTGTGGGAGCTCTCTCCCACTGACAATTTCTTGGGCAAGCGAACGCTCTTCAGCTCACCAAACACCCGGAACAACTCTTCCACTTCTTTCCGGGACGCTTGAAATGGTAAATTCCGAACCAAAATTTTTGTGCCGGTCTGTTTGGTCGAATTGTTCTTTTTGCGCAATTTTACTGTCTCGTTTCTGGAATAAAACAAAATGTATCCTCATGAAAATATAAAACGGCGGCCAACTTACGGTAAAGTTCGTTCCGAACGTTTAAGTTCCAACATTTTTCCATCCAAATGCGACGCTTGCAAGTTTTTCAATGCCTTCGTGACGGCCACTTGACGATAAAACCTAACAAAACCGTAACCCATCGACAATTTACCACTCGGATCGTCGGGATTTTTCTTTGTCATTACTCTTGCATAGCAAAGTTTTCCGCAGCCTTTGAAATGATCATGTAGTTGGTCGTCTGTAGTTTTAAAGTGCAAATTTTTAATATACAAAGTGGTTTCAGGTTCAGGTTCTTCCTCCTCCTCGTTTTCTCCTTCCACTTGCGTCTCTTCCGCTTCGGGTTTTTCAGTTTCCTCTTGTTTCTGTTTTTCACCTAAACAATTTATAGGCGCCCATTCCAAATACATACGTCCGTTTTTGAATTTGCCATAAGCCAGGCAAAGGAAAGCTTTGCGAGCTTCTGAAGGTTCGATAAATTCCACCAAAGCTGTCAATTTATTTGGTGGAAAAATTAAACGACTGATTACGCCAAATTTCTCGAACATTTCCTTCACCTCATTCATTTCGGTGTTGGACGGTAAGTTTTTGACCAAAATAATGGTTTTCGATCGCTTCGGATTGATCTCACTAAATGCGTCTAGATTGACTCCCTCACCTTCCAGATACTTTTTAGTTTCCATTACTATTTGGGTTTCGGCGAGGGCCAAACGAACGGCAGCGGAATTGTCGTCAAGAAATTCTTCCTTAGTTTTTCCATAGGCTTTCGAAACGACGTCGGTCACCGCATTTAAATCCACAAATAATGCGTTCCAATTATGTCCAATTTGAGATTGCGCCTTCAACTTCTGCGCCTTTAATTTTTGGAAATTTTTTGGGTCCAGCTTGTCCTCGTCCTCCACGTCTTTCGCTTTTCCTGGTAAAAGATGTAACATCCGACCATGAAGGATAGTTCCGTCTAGTTCTGTGTACGCAAGGGCCGCTTGTTCGGGAATCAGAAACGTAATAACCCCAAAACCTTTCATCTTCCTCGTGGTGAAGTCTACGGGTAGATTCACCTCTGTGATGGAGCCGTATTTGGAAAACAACGCCTGAATATCGTCTTCTGTAGTGGTGTAGGACAAATTTCTTATGAAAATTTTACCCGATTCGCCAATATCTTCCTCGTTTTTGAGTGCTTCTTCTTGAGTCTTCCATTTGCTTTGTTTCGCATCAACCAGCTCCTCCTGTTCCACTTTTTGTTGCTCGTATTGCGTCACCCAAATGCGTCGACCTTCCACAAAAGTTTTATCCTTAAGTAGCGCCCGCTTCAAGTTCTTTTCGTTTTTAAAACCGACAAATGCAATGCCTTTTATGTGACGAGGTATTCGTATGGAATAGGGTGACATACTGCGAAACAAATCTTTTATAGTTTTTTTTTTAAATTCAAATGGCAAATTTGTAACTTTTACAGTAAAAAGATCGACTTTGTCTTTTTGTTTTTTTTTGAATTTTTTCATTATTGCAGTTTCACCATCCGAAGATGTTTTGGTGAGAGACTTGAGGTAATCAGCGTCGGATATTTTTGCGTGTGCCAAGTTTTTACCACCAACAAGATCTCCCTCGTCAGAATCCGATGTTTCTGCATCTGATTCGTTTTCTTGATTTAATAAATTTTCCACGTCATCGGGAGCATGAATTTTCATGTACTGTGCAAAATCCGGATCGTTTTTGTACTAAAAATTTTAAATAAAAATCAAGGTTCTAAATTGCGTCTGCTTCTTGATTGGATCATAAACGAGTGAAATTTTAAATTGACTCACCTTCTCTAAAAGTTCCCGTTGCTTGGTTTTGTCTACTTTTTTAACTTTCAATTTTACCACCGGTTTATCTATCACAGGTTCAGGATTGTTAATTTTATATGCAGTGCTATCTTTCGCGTACTTGCTCCACGATTTTGGTTTCTTGTCGTCTCCCAACAAAGCACATCGTTCGACAGACACTTTACTGCTCTGAACGTGTGTATTATTGAAAAAATTGACCGCCTCGTCGGCCTCCTTCTCGTCATGATAGCCGATAAATCCAAACTGACGAAATCTTCCGTCTCTCGTGTACTTCAATTGTACGTCTGTTACGATGCCCTTTTCAGCAAAAATTTGTCTGAGTTTATCTTCGGTGATCTACAAATGATACGTAAGAAATATGAGAAGGTCGCACATAAAATGGGCTTCGGTGAACTTACTGTTTTGGGTAAATTCCGCACTATAATTCGAGACATTTTAATGTTTTTCTGCTGCGACACATGTAAATTTAAAGTGAGGTTGTATTTCTGACATGCATAGGTTATTATTTAAATTGCTTCAAAATAAAACCAGTAGATGACTCTGTCAGGATTAAAACGGATTAAATTTAAAATTATAGCCAACCGTAGCTTTTGAATTGCAGAATATTTGTTAATTATTTTTACCACAAATTCAACACTTCATAAATATTCAACACTAAAACTTAAATACGACCATTTTATTTACATAACATCTATGTACAAAAATATTTATATTAATGTTTTCGATTTAAAAATTTAGGGAAAAACGAGTCGAGGTTCAATCATTTCGCACCACTTTATTTCAATCCTATTTACATCTTCCGGTTCTTCTTCGGGATCGATCAAGCTAAATTTTCCGTTTGGATCAGCACACTGCTCTCCTCCTTCTAAATAAATAAAATAATCGAAATGCTTCTGTACAGACACGATTTACTTACCCAAAATATCTAAAACCAACTCTTGGTTCTTCACGTCAAAAGTGTACACTTGGGCAATAAGAAAGTCGGATATTTCTGGAGTGTAGTTTTCTGACAAAACGTATTTCTGAAAGAAAACGTACAAAACAAGTTTGAATTTTTGTAAAAACTAACAAGTCGTCACGTTACCTTGAATGCAATTATATCGTTGACCTTGGGTTTGGTTGCCATGATAGGATAATTCAATATCTCTTTACGGCACTCTACTGTATTAACAACCAACGAAATGGTCTCATCTTCTTTTTTGTTAACTTCATCTTCCGACTTTTCCACCACCTCGTGACGAGGTGGAGGTACTTCTTGCACTTTTTCACAAGATGGGGATACTTCTTCCATCTTTCCACAAGGTGGTATTTCCACTTGTTCCAGAACAGGTTTGGTAGCTTCCGACAGCACTGTTGGATTCAAATCGTCATCAAACTTTATGTGCATATTTTTTACATTGGAAGTTGTCCTAAAAACGGAAGCCGGAGTAGGTATTACTTCGCTGGTAAACGTTTTTGATTTCGTCTTGCGCTTGCGTACGCGTTTTCGTTTGCTCTTGGTTGAAACGGAAGAATTTGTGTCTTTTATACTTTCGTTTCCAGTTTTTGTTTCAAACTCACTTTCGTCTTGCGATTTTGAGACATTTTCGGAATCCGTAATTAATTTTTCGTTTGAATGAATTACAATTATTTTGTCTTGTGGTTGTACTTTCAATTCTTTTACAATTATAGGCAGTTCAGTTTCATTTGTATCCATTTGTTCAAGTTCTTCCAGCAATGAATCCGTGATTGGTTTTTCAACCCCTGCTTTAAAAACTCGAGGTTCTTCTGGTATTGAAAGTACTTCTTCCGCTGCCCGAAGTTCTTCCACACTTGAAGTTGTTTTCTCGGGAATTTCTACGTTATCTTGAACGAAAGTAACCGACTGCTGCAAGGTTGGCTCAAAATGCCACCCTTTATCATCGAAAACCTTAACCGATTTGACAACTTTTGCGACAGTTGAAATAGGCATCGGTTCAACCTTTTTTCTATGTGATAAGACACTACTTTTAAAAAAAAACTCACGCTTTTTCTCATCCACTGCCCCATTAAGGTGCTTCCTTTTCTTTTGTTTGCTTACAGTTTCTGCTAGCTCGTGCAATTCAAATAAACCATTTTCTACGGCATCAACTTCATTAATCTGCTGCTTCTTTTTGTTCGATTTGTTCAAAGTTACGGGCCCGATATGACTTATGTCAACCTCGCCCGACCCATTTAAACCGACATTCTTCTTTTTAACGTTTGACGTCAAATCCAATTCGCAAAGCGAATCGTCTTCCTTAATTTTCCGCTTCTTTACTTTCTTCACTTTTCGAACCCCACCTTCGATAACCCTAAAAAACGGATATATAATATTGTTGAGATATTACAAGAAAAGAAACTCGCAACTACTCACGTTATTACTTCATCTTCCTTCAAAATCTTTACGGTCTCTTCGGCTGGAAGAAAGTGGTTGTCGCACAAGAGGACGAGTTCGTCAGAAATTTTGAACAAATTCGAAATGTGCTTTTGTAAATCGCCGACGGTTTCGATGTCCGACGATACGAAAACGAAGGCGGATACTCGAACATCGTTGAAAAACTTGGACAAATTCAATTTCAAGCGAAATTCATTCATGACCGGTAGTTGGTTTAAAAATTTGAGGTTATAAATTGCTTTATCGTGTTCGTTCCTAGATGGCGAAAGTAGTAATATAATGATATTTGTAATATTTACCAACCAAAAGGAAGTCGTTATTGTGGTTCTTTGTTGAAAAATATATTTTTGGGGGCAAACCACCTTTCAACATCTAAGTAAGAGGTTCGGACTGGGAAAGCTGGGAGAGTCGGAGTTCGGAAAAAGGTACTTTTTGCCACCGTTTATTTCAGGGTGGCCCCTCTCGTAGATTACAAGTAGGTTATCGACAAACAAGAGATTGCGAAATTTTTATTAACACCAATAAACTTTTACCATTTTAAAAACATAACAATAATATTTTAAATTTTTTAGTTTGTAATATTATATGTAATCTAAACATACTCTCGTTACGCAGAGAGCAACCGCACCAAACCAAAAAAGGCAGTCGGAGTTTGTTTCGGTCGTCCACGTCGATAATGTCCAAGTTACGAGCATACGCACCCGTTCGGAAATTGAATTTTGCGTTCTAATTTGTTACGTGCAACGGCAATGTCGACGGCTTGTGATGTTTTAAGACCCCATTTGTCAATTGGAAGGCGGTTAATACAGGTCATTCTGAAAATAAGCCTTCGATTGATATAATATATGATATAATATAAGTAAATGAAACTAAATCGACCGACCTTCCTCCTGAGATATTGTGCAAGAATTTCCAATAACTATTTCTAAGCATTAGCGGTTCCATCATAGCGGCATGAAACAAAATGGAAGTGCTGAAGCAATAGAGAAATTCTGTAAACCTCGGAACGTTTGGAACAGCTCCTGTTTTTATCCCCACGAAATAGGTGAGCTAAAAAAAGTTTGTAGAAATTGAATATTAACTGGAAACTTCCTATACCTGTATCATCTTCCAAAACAAGTATAAAGCGATCGTCGTATCGGGATAATAGCTAAACGCCGTTCCAGCAGCAAAACCTGCCGGAAGAGCATGATAAGAACTGTCTTGACCCGTGATCCTCCGCAACAGGCAATTTACAAACTAAAAATATTTTATTTTATTTATTATTTTTTACACCGTCACTGCTCACTTTAAAAATGGCAGAAGATCCGCCCAAAGCGATTCCCAGATTTAGGATGTCTCGTTTGAAAAAAATATCGCGGGCGATTTTAGGCGACTTGAAAACTTTTTGAAAATTCAAAATCAATCTCAATGCAACCTGTATGCTTAGACCTACGCCAAAGGTTTTTTGAAAACCCTACAGAACAAAGAAGATTTTGTTTTATTAGATATTCGGAGTAAATGTTTGGAAATAGCTTACCTGAAATATGTAATGAGTGCAGCTGTGAGGATGCAAACAAACATTGCTCTTACCAAAATTTTTAATCCATTCTACGATATCCCGATAAGCTTTCAACGCTTGCTGTATCAATAGGAAGGTGGACGGTTTTCTTTGTGGCGATTCTTCTTTGGCGTTGTTGTTCGATTCTTCGCTCTGTTTATTTTTTGTATCTTCGGGAAACTGCTTTTCTTCGTGCGGTCCCACCAGAAACCTAAAATATAAATTTTAGTTTTCCAAATTTCTAACGAACGAAGGAAGTTCTAACTTGAGAATGCTAAAAGTTAAGTCGCTTCTTTCGTTTACGGAACCTTTGTGTAAGCCATGCTTATAATGGAAAAGTAATATCGACAAGGAAAAACTAAATATGAGAACTTGGCCGTACGGAACGAAGGAAACCAGATTTCTCGATGCAGCCATGTTCCATACCGTTTCGGTAGCCACGTTGCTAACGTACAAGCCCAACGGCAATCGTCTCGATTCTCGTTCTACCAAAATCGCTACAATACTTGCAAGAAACGTCGGAACCGTGATAACGCTTAAGAAATAATATCGTCCCAAGAGGTTTCGCAACAGGCAGGAAAATAACATAATTCCACCGCTGGTGATGCTGAGAAAAGCGGTCGACTGAAGGATGCCCAAAAAAGTGTTCTTCAAGTCTTTTTTTTTGGGAATTTTACGTTTTGACAATAAAGCTAACTGGAAACAAAAATATTGTAGAGGTATGAGGGACGCAAGGATTTAGAATGGAGAACGTCAATCTTACATTGTGTGAACTTTTATTTTTATATACAAAATCGGACGTAGGAAGGCTGTATTTTTACGCTTAGTAGTTTTGGCTAGAAAGAAATATTAAGTCTCTCGATATTTGTAAATTACTGGTGTATGGAGTATTTAAACGGAATTTCGTTAATCCTTTCGTGCGCGTAAACTTCATTGTAAAAATTTTCGAAAAAGTAACAAACACTAAAGTACTTTACTGCCGGCGACGGGAGACCATAAATTACTTTAATGCTCTCCCCCCCCCCTTTTAATCAGTGGAGAAACTTCAATGTTTTGACCCCCGCGAAATAATCAGTCTCGAGAATGTTTCACTCTTTTCCCGATGCATTTGAGCCTCCCTATTTCCTATATCCCCATTACGACTTTAATAGGTGAAACCGAAGTTATTTTGATACGTATAAATAAGTTTTACTTGCAGTATCCGTGAGGGCCGAGATGTAAGATTGACGTTGAAATTATGTTTGCGCACACAAAACTCGACGACAAGTGACTTACCAAATAGACGGTGGAATAAATCCTAAAAGATCCGAGTACGGTGGAACAAAAACTCCCGCCACAAGCCCTAAGACAACTGTCCGTCCAGGGATGCACCATTTCTACACAGCCGGTCCCAATGGGCGCCAGTTTACTTAAAACCTGCGTCATAATTTCCAAAATTCCCCCAAATTAAGAAAAGTCTTGCCCACCGAATATAAACACGACCGTTATCATCCAAGTCGACAAACAAATCGATTGGAAACCTAATCTCCCCTCGTAATCTCAGATATAATAATTTATCTAGCAATTTAACAAAATATGTACGTTTTCTGTATAGCGACAAACAGGTACGATCGCACGATTGTATTGCTTTCAACTGAAATAAATTTATACGATCCCGTCCATGAACTTTGTAACTTAATTGAGATTTTAAATTTACATTTTTCCCTACCAATTCGTAATAATAATAATATTTGATTACAATTATTTATTAAACTCATTTATCGGCTGTTTAACTTAAAGCAAACAAACTTTTTTGTTTTTTTAATTTTGTTTTAGACGGCGCACTTGATTCGTCACGTTTGCATTGGAGTAGGTAAACAAGGAAGTCGTTAGAAAGTTCGGTATTTTGTACTTTTACTTTTTGTGTATAAAATTAATTATGCAATAGTATAATTAGGTATATTATTATGAATAACGAAAGCGGCGCGGCGGGTGCCTTCAGCACATTTAGAAGTTTCGAATATTTTGGTGTTGGATATAAATTTCAATATCGCTGTGTGTAAACAAAATACTTGACCCGGTCCTGTGCGCCGATTAAAATTGTAATTTATTAGGTTTTTTTGTGTTTTTAAAAATTGAAAATAAATATAACTCTGAGTATTTATTATCAATTAAAGTTTTTTTATGTTTCCCAATGTCGCAGTTATCTCGGAACAGCTTTCATAATATGGGATCCCTCTGCCCCGGCATCCTTCTTTTAGAAAATTATATTTTCAAAAAAAAATGTTGTCGTACTTTTTGTCTGCCACTGCGTTTGTCTTGATCGGCGTAATTAAAACGACAAATACAAGGTTGACCTGTTTATCGTCGCGATTTTCTAAATTTGCCTGATCGAATAAAATTTATCAGTTGATAAGTTGATATTTTGAGTGTTCATCAAAATTTCTATCGGGTCCGTACTAAATGTAAATTAATTTCTATTAAACCAGATTTCAAAAATATTACGTACACGACTATGTCACCGATAAAATTTGTCTTATTATTATAATATGTTCATGACTAGTGAAAGTACAAGTTTCGATTCCTGGTAAAACTACGCTGTAAAAATTTACAACTCGGTGTCAGTGGTGGTTAAGGGGCGGTTAAATACAAAGGTTGACAAAATATAAGGGGGGGGGACAAATAAGACGAATATATTACAAAATTTCACATCTGGAAGCAAACTTTTAGTTAATTTTCATGAAAAAGTCAAATTAATACAGCGTCGACTTTTCACTTTCTAATCGAGATATAAGACAAATTGGGATCCTTTTCTAAGAATATTTCTATTGTTTCATCAACTCTAGCATGGCCTGACAAAAATGCTTTCAATTGGATTTAGAAACGTTTCGGGCCATTTTTTTGAAGGAAGAAAGTCGAAGTGATGATTCAAAAACATAGGATCAGAAATTATGTAGATATAATCGATGAAAATTACGAGTACCTGGGAGTTTTCTTCACGATATTGGAGAGTTTCTCTAATAAAAGATAATATTATGCGAAGATTGAAGCAGCAGCCAAGTTCTGCGTACTGCGAAAAATGCGTTCTTCTCGCACAATAATATGTACGTTCTTCGAAAGTTCGCACATAGGTTGTCCATCGATTGGACTAAGCTTCTTAAAGAACCAAGGACTGGCATCTTAACACCTCAAAACATGCGTTAATTGCAGATCACGTATTTTATGCAAGAAATCTAGATGGAGGGTTTGACTACCCGCGACTCGAACACATAATCCCAATAAACCGCACTGTCCAAAGAAAATTGACGCGATTAAAATTGTAATTTATTGGGATTCTGTGTGTTTTTAAAAATTGAAAATAAATAACTTGAACTATTTCTTATCAATTAAAGTTTTTTATGTTTCCTAATGTCGAAGTTATCTCTGAACAGCTTTATATACTTAAAATAATATCATCAGTACCAGTGGCGTTCTTTGAATAATATTTTAATTCGAGTTCTGTGCTATTTAACATTTAATTAGTATAATATACATATTTTATTATTATGAAAATAAAAATAATTTATTGGTAGCCTCTCTCCCCCCCCCCCCTTGACTATCTCCCGATATAATAAAATCATATTTTCAAAACAAAATTATATACTTCTTTTTGTACGCCGCTGCATTTGTCTTGATCAACCTAATTAAAACGATAAATACAAGGTTGACCTTTTATCGTAGATATTTTCTAAATTTACTTGATAGAATGAAATTTATCACTTGATTTTTTGTGTAACATCAAAATTTTTATGTGGTCCGTACTAATTGTATTCCATTTTGTTCTTTAATTATTATTAAAAACTTAATAAGGAAATAAAAGAATTGTTGCCATTTTCTCGACAATTCTTAAGGGGCTGTTCACAAATTACGTAACGGCCTTAGGGAGATTGACAATTTGTTTGCGTTACGTAATTTGTGTGCAGCCCTTAATACCACTTTTCATAGCTGTACGGCGATCCTTGCTTTGAGGAACTAAAGTGTTCTTTTCGCTCCGCAGAAACGGGATTGTTTATTTCTGCAAGATATGCAATCCACATTACACCAAGAGCGCTTACCAAATTTAATAAGAGATGGCGCGCAGTGCCAAATTATTATGTGAAAGTTGTAACGAAATTTGAAGTGCGTGAGAAAATGTGCGAACCAGAACCGGAAGAAGATTGGGTAATTTTTACGTCGCATATAATTAACGACATCAAGCAACACGTAAAATTAGTACAAGTTTGCAAAAGTTTCCCGAGTGATAATCGTAGACAATATTTTAATTTGACAACTCTGGAAGGTAACGATTTTACCATCCAAGTTTCTGTTGCTGGTTATAAGATAATTGGCAAAACGCACGAAAGCAATAATTCGGACGACGAAGGGGATGTTTTCGAAACGCACTACGGTTTGTTGAATACAATCAGCGAAGAATTTCGAAATTCTTTCGGTAATTTGCTGATGGACAAGTTGAAGGGATTGCAGTGACGAGTGAGGTTATGTGAGAAAAGTTGGCAACAGTGAATGACCTTGTAATGACCCAAAATAACATACGCAACTTCAAAACATTGACTGATGACACATTTCAGGTAGTGCTTGGTGGTGCGAGATTGATTACGATTTTTAAAATTACTTTTAAATAATTAATTTATTCGAGTGTGTCCGGGCGCATTAACTAAATGTTTGCGAGTGAGTGCCGGTCCACTTATCAAATCTTTTCGAATTTTCTTGGAATTTTCCATTGTGTCGAATTTTGAAGATGATCGGTTTATGTAGAATTTAGGTGAGTTGCTGGTTAAAAATATTTGCATGATTAATTTTAAGGAAACTTCTGCAGTCGTTAACGTTACATTTTGAGGATTAAAAAACTTGGGGCATCGGCATAAAATTTATTTTCGTTGACTGAAATATTTATTATGTGTTATATTATAAGGGACGATGAAGATTTATTCTTAAAAGAAACAAAATGTAAATAATATTTCAGGAGAAAATAAAGCCTTTGTAGTAACTTGATTGTCGAGTCAATTTTAGGAGAAACACCAGCAAACTAGGTTATGGTGTTTTCTCATCGCATTTATTTCATTGTCGGAAACAGTAAAACATTTTTTGATCCTAGTCAATTTTGTTCAAAATAAAAGAATTTCACTTTCTTTTTAATCAAATACTTGGACGAACAACCCCAACTTTCTTGCAAGGGTCGATTTAATTTGTCAAAAGATCTGATGCAGTGGTTCTCAACTATTGACTTTCGCCAACCGTTCTGCAGTTTGACCCGCCCGGCCTCATCTGATAATTAAAAAAACATTATATTTTGTCCAAGTATAACAGAAGAACTGAAGTTAGAGACCAGAATCTGTCTCCTACTACATTATGTATCTAAAATACCTAAAAGTGGTGTCGATTGTATTTTGCCCCCTTTCCGTTTGTTTACATTTTAAAATTTGTGTTTATTTAATTTACCACAAATTCTGATAATTTTAACGATAAACCTGGTTATCGCCCCCTTAACAAGGCGTCGATATAACGAGACCCAATTAAAGTTATCAGAATTAACAAATTTCGCCTGATAACATTTTTTTTTACAGCAAAGACAGGACCGGTTCTTACTGAGCCTTTCGCTTTTTCTGTACTTTTGCTGCTCGGTTATCCAATCTATCTTTTCGTTTTTAGAACTATGAAGTGGTTTTGTCCCTCCTGAGCGCCAAGACTACTTTTGGCATTTTTTGGTACCGTGGCCACTCATGATTCACTCCAGTAGGGTGCTATTTGGGCTAAAAAACCGATATCGAACTTTAGAATGCAACTGGTCGATCGGAGATTCGAACATTGCTCTAGAATATTTACTGATGCCTGGAGAAAATATATTTAACCTGGAATTTAAAAATGTATAATGTAAGATGTTAATTTGACATCTGAAAAATCCGCTCAAGTTCTCTTACAATATAGTTTCGAACCGAAAAACGACTAGATTTTTCAAAGAATTGGATATATGCAAAATTAAACTGAATTAGAGAGCCTACATAGTAGCCCTGCAATATTTCAGGTTTCTGGATGATCTAAAAGTGTTCGAAGAAGAAAAAGAAGGTAGTATTCGGCAGAGCCGTAGTACACACTGCCACGAATTATTCTTGATTATTCTATCTTCCCGGTGCTGCTGTATGGAGTTGAGTCTTGGATTTGAACGGAAGCGTTTGGCTCTGACTCAAGATTCCTTGGCAGATCGCGTCACCGATCAGATTGCCTTTGAAAGAATGGGAAATGAGATAGAATTATTCTTAAGCTGGAATAGTTGGAACACATAATGAGAAATAGAGATACTAATTACTACAGCAACTAATTCCTAAATGGAAAGTGGAAAGAAGCAGAGGTTTGTCGCCAACATCCATGGTGGATATATAATATATTGCTATGACTTACAGAAAAAAACATTTGAACCCATTAATTTTTTATTATGAGGAAACTCTTAGATAATTATGATGTTATCCGATATGGTAAGTTACGGAATAAATCCCACAAATTTTCCTTTTTGAGGCAATCTTTTATGACATTGTGGCGACATCACAATCTATTTATTTCACCAAATGCCGGGATCGAAATGTGCTTCGACATTTCGATCCTTACTTATTATTCGGCACGTTACCGACACCTCGTTTAGCTTCAATAAATAGGAGTCGGTCCTGCTCTTAAAATTTCGACGAAATAAGCGAAATTCCTCTGTAATTAGGTCACGTAAAATAACATAAACAAATAATGTGTCCAAATTGTTTGTTTAGTATACTTTAAATTGTAATGTGGTTAATCACGTCGCTCATTGAAAAAAATTGCCGACGCATAAATCATTCACGTCGTCGCGATTTGATGTACAGGATGGAACAACTTGAGGCGCACAGTTATTCTTCTGTTATTGTGTTTTCTCTACGAATCGCTTAACCTACTTGATCAATTTGTGTGCAAATTGTGATTTCTCTCCTTTCTTCGACATTTTTTTCCCCAAGAAATGGGTTAATATATTTTTAAATGCGAATTGGAAACCACTCCGCTGTATGCTGTTTTATTTGTTGGAACGGTTTCGTTAGAAGAGACGTGATTTGTTTCTTTTAAACGATCTATCTTCAATTGTTTCCACTTCTTTTTTGTCTGGCTTGTGATTGATACTGATCGCATGCGTCTTTTCATTATCGGTTCGATATTTCGTGTGTAAACGACTCTATGGCTTCGCACTCCATATCTGCTGTACCGTGACTTATCTTTTTGAGTGGTGGCGATTTCCGACCTCTCGAAACCGTAATTAGCAGACGGATCAAAGGTGGCCGAAATGAAAATTTGGCTCGAAAAGAATTTTCAGACCACGGAGTGGCCGGAACGATTCTCTGCTGTAAAATCGCCAATTTTATTGTCACTATAATCTCGGGACGAGTTTGTCGACAAATTACAGTCGGTAGTACATCATCACTTTCCGTACCAAGTACCTACATCGTTGTCGCACATGATTTTTAGCCAAAGCAATTTGTTGATATTTGATATTGGTCGTTATCGTTAATGTTTGATTAGAAATGTCCGGATTGATTTGGAGGTGGCGATAAATTCGGTGAGCAATGCGCTCTCGTAATCTAATCACGGCTAACATTAAAATAATTTTTTAAAAGCTTTTCATATTATTTTACTCATTGTTTCAGGTTGATTGACATGGATAGTTTGCATGTGAGCACATCGGCACAGCAGACAAGCAGTAAAACTTCTAGCAGAAGCGCCTCTCCTTGTCGGCCGCGCTCTGACCATCCTTCGCATCCTCATCACACAAAAACGTTAAGCCACGGATCGGCGGATAGTGCGAAGGTAAATTTAACTTTTTTTTTCTTTTCGCGAAGCCTTACGAAAAATTACGTTAGGAGTGGTCAGGGGAGAACACTCGGGGGTGTGTCCGGTGCCTTAATTTAAATAGTTTCGGGGGTGCAGCAAATATTGGTCGCTTAGTTTTTATTTATTGTTTTGTTTGGAGGTTCAATGTCGACGATAGGATCATTAATTTTTTTATGGGTACGATCCAATCAAAATAACATGATGATATAATAATGGCAACCTTGATGCGTTATCGTAACCGCTTTTCCCTCCGTTTTAATGTTTGTCGAATAATAATATAATGTAATTGTGGAAAAGTGGTGATTTTTTCTAGTGATATAAATTGCCACTCAAATTATCTAAATAGGATTTAGTGTTGTAGTTTCACGCGAGTATCCTAATGGGGGTTGGTTAATTGCTAAAATCGGTTCAAGTACGTTTGCCCACGTCATGCTATTTTATTCTGTACACCACGGGGGTTTAGTTGCTAGGCGAGAAAATTGTCAAATTTTGTTGTTGGAAGAAGTAAGAATTTTTAATACCATACAGAAGGAATGCGAATTCTTTATTTATTACGGGGTTTCCAGACCCGACAGTCAGTCGCGCTCGATAACCAGACTTCCAAATAATAATAATATTGATAATAAGGCAATAAGAAAACGTCATCTCCAACTTAAAGTATTTTGAAGTTCCCTCGGTGCTAACGACCATTACTGATGTAAGTTTATAAGGTATTTTAGTCTAATCGTGGTTACGGCAAGTCTGTGTGCATCCGAGAACGACGAATCCCTTAGGCTAACACCGAAACCGGTCATGCAATAAGACAATGTGATTTAAGTTTTTGAGTGCTATCTGCATTATGTTCTATTCTGAGAGCGCTGCCTATTAGCTTGGTGTTAAGCTTTAAATACGCTTCCATTGTCTGCCGAGGAAAGATTCAGTCCACGCACTTAGCGCCAGACCGTGGCCGTCTTCGTTTATACGAATTTTAATTAAATTTAATAAATAATAGCTGTGCATCCACACAATTTACTCTCTAAAAACATACCACGACGAGTGCAGTTGGAGTTGATATGCATAGCAGAAGCTCAACATATCCCGAACTCATCGAAAACGATAATAAAAAAATTAACTAATTTCGTAATTCGACTTACAAGGTTCTTCGATTGTACTCGGGCGTAGCCTGCTCACTGTTATTTTCGCCTTTTTGACATGGAATCCAATTTATGATTTCTTATTTTATCGAAAATTTCATGTAAAATAAATAATTGCACACTGATAACGAAGTAAATTTTAATTTATAATCTGGTTTGGTAATGACGTTCTAACCTCAACAATAGCCATTCTGTCGAAAGGTTAACAACAGTTTTTCTTTACATAACAATTGTTTTTATTGTCATTTTTGCTTGATAATGATCCAATGGAAGGTCCCCTATTGTCGCATGGAATTTAAAGTTCCCTTATTGACAGACAAGTTAACTTTGGAATTTGCTGTTTTAGGTGTGATTGTGATTATTCGATTGCACTCTAAAATGGCTAATCTAGTTAGACGGTGAATGTCTGAACCGCACCGCTTATTAAAAGCATCCCCAAAGCCGCTCCAATTCGAAAATTGTGAATCTAAACGAAAATGATGGTTAAGAGAAGGAAGGACCTAAAATAAGTCTTTTGTGAGTTGTGAAGAACGAGATTTTCTTTATTTTTGTGAATGTTCAAAGAGCACCGCAGTTGTAATATAAACTCAAAGTCGTATCTTTGTTTATTGTTTAAATTGTACTTTGGCTAAAAGTTTATCTTCAAACTTCTGCAACTACGTTATTCAGAATGTTCTTTTTCTGAGTTGGGAATCTTAGGTTCGCCTTAAAATAGTACTTGAACAGTAATAGTACTACTAAAAACTTCGTCTTTTCTTTCGGAATAAAAATTCCGTTTTTTATACCGATCGGGTCATTCTTACCTCTATTCAATATTCAAAAGTTTCACGATTCCAACCATTCATGTAAATTGTTATATCAAGCAAGAAACTAGGATGTGCCGATAATCGATACGGGTCAATTCGATTAGAATTTATTTTTAAAGACAGTTGTTTATTTTCTCATATTAATTACTCAAAAGATTATTACCTTGAAGTAGTAGGTAACTAGTACGTCTATGTATACGTCGATAGATTTACTTGTTTAGTTCGTTATAAATAGAGGAATTCAAAAGATAGGTGCTACCAGATTTTACGTCGACGCCGCGCCGTGCGTCTTTTTTTAATTCGCACCCCAAAAATGTTCTACCGATGATGCTGTATCTGAATGTTAACAATATATCGAAGGCAAGAGTGTGGCGTAATTTTTTGCTTACATAATTTTTGTGGCCTTTAAACTCTCACGATTGTTTGAAAATTGTGCTTCCTTTCGCATAATTTTGTGTTTCTTCCGGCGGGGGGAGGGGGGGGGGCAAGTGGTTTCTGTTGTTTTTCTGGTACACGTGCACCCGATCGGTGCACATACGAGGTGCAGCTTTAAATCGCGATCGACACTCTCGATTTATCATCGGTCGGTTGCGATGATTAATAATTTTTTTTAAACGATTCTGATTTCTGATAATTAAAAATGCTGTGCTATCATTCGTTTGATGAATGTACGTTCTAATTATGTGCTGAACTTTGTTACTGCTGTTATGTGTGTTGCTTCCATTGCCAAGAATTCGAAGGCTACATTATAATTATTTTAATATTTAGTTTGATACTATCAAAAATTAGGTGATATAATTTTTATTCCGATTCCTGTTGCTATTTATAAATTGCCGCCGTCATTTTTTAAAATCGCACCAACCACATCAGTTTCGATCGATAATTGATCTTTTTGTACTTGCAGTCTCAAGATGGAGTAACCCATCGCACGACCGCTCGACACCGCTCTCCGACCACCAGCTCTCACAAAACCGACATGGAGGACACGCCGCATTTGGTCCAAGAAGATCTTGTCGCCACAGAAGCAGACGATTCGGATATCGCTTTTGGAAATTCCTTCTTGTCCAACGGTAGCTCCGAACATGTTCTTCAGTACGACGAGGTCGATTCCAGCGCCGCGAACACGCGAGCCAGCACCGCAATAGAGCACTTGAACAATAAAATAAAACGCACCAGGGACTGCATACGTCTCGAGCAAATGTTGCGCGATGGTAACGACGTTTTTGCAATTCAATACTTGTTTGTTATAAAGCGACTTCTTTTAAATTTAGATAACGTGAACGAATATCTGCAACTGGCCGCAAATGCAGACAAGCAACAATTGCAGAGGATCAAGGCCGTTTTCGAAAAGAAAAATCAAAAAAGTGCACACACGATAGCTCAATTTCAAAAAAAGTTAGATAATTATCAAAAACGTCTGAGAGAATTCGAATTGCACGGAGTCGCACAAACTCACAGACCTCCTCGAGAAGTTCTGCGAGACATGGGACAAGGACTGAAGTAAGAGACTCGACTTGTTTCTTTTTTACACAAATTGCCTAACCCACCCGTATCTTTTTTCAGGAACGTAGGCGGAAACATCCGCGACGGCATCACAGGATTTAGCGGTTCGGTGATGTCAAAGCCACGAGAATTTGCTCATCTCATCAAAAATAAATTCGGAAGTGCCGACAATATTAATCAACTTTCGAGTAAGTATAGACCACTTTCGGGCGTTGCAATAATATACAAAATTTTATAAAACAAAATTTCTGTATTTAATGCCACAACCTTTGGATTTATGCAATAATCGATTGTATTTGTGAATTACTTAGTGGAAGGTAAAAAACTTAGTGGTTTGAAACTGTAAAATGACTTAACTTTGATTTCCTTTAGTTTTTTGAAGTAAATGTAAAACGAATTAACAGTTTGGTTGTGGATTTTTGGCTTAAATTTATGTTATTTCACTTCCTCGCCCCATTAGCGTAGTTTGTAGATTTTAATTTCCAAATTTAAATTGATAACCGCGAGTCGATGCATCAATCGAAAGAGAAACGAATGCACCGTCTCGCAAAAATCATAAAAATTATAATTGGGTCACAATGTAAATAATCCGAAATTTAAAATTGGTTTTGGTTTTTTCTTATTTTTGCTTTAATACGCACTACTAGTGTATGTGGCATGGCTGTGCACCTTGCACTGTAACCTCGTGATATAATTCGTAGCATGGTACATAGGGCCGGGCGCGACGGGATCGGATGGAGGAGCTCCTAGTGGAACCGGCGGTAGCGACAAGACTGAAAAATCTCATCACGGCTCGGCGACATTGCCTGCCAACTTACACTCCGGAACTTCCCAACCTGCCATGAACCAAACCGTCGCCGGAAAGTTTCCCAGCGAGGAAGGCAGCGAATGCAGCAGCGTGACGAGCGAGAGCATCGAGAGGTACCATTCCCGACCGCAGGAGGCCGGAAACCAAAGCGTAAGCTTTAATTTGAAAACCATACTTGCTCAACTGCAAACGCGACAAGAGGAGATTGACCGGCTCAGAGAAAAAGTGGAAGCCACCAAACCGTTGGAACAGGAGGTACAATTTATGCACGCTGCTCTGCAGGTAAGCTCTGGAAGTTTTGTTAAAAAGAACTTGCAAGTTGACGAAGGATCTTGCAGGACGAAAAATTCAGGACCGAACGTTTGGAAGAACAAATTAACGACTTAACCGAATTACATCAAAACGAGGTGGAAAATCTTAGGCAAGCTATGGCGGATATGGAGGAGAAAGTGCAATACCAAAGCGACGAACGTATCAGAGATATATACGAAATTTTGGAACATTGTCAAACCAAGGTAAATAGCGAATGGGAAAAGCAAGATGTCTGTAATATACTTGTGGTTTCAGATACAAAAAATGGAACACCAAGCTGCTCAACAACAACAATACGTAACGCTAGAAGGTTTAGACAATTCGAACGCCAGGGCTCTGGTCGTAAAACTCATCAACGTCTTGTTGACCGTTTTACAAGTGGTCCTATTGTTGGTCGCCACGGGGGCCGGCATTATAATGCCCTTTTTACGCACCAGGTGAGTTGTTTTTGTCACAAAATGCCAAGTTTGTAGTCGAACAGTTGGTTTTTAAAAATTCATGCCTTTTTGTGTTTTTTAAATCTTAGGGAAATGAGTAAAACGGTCATCGTGACCAAAATAATGGATTATCCATCCGAAAGTACGCATATACCGACCTCGAGGTCCACAATTTTGACGAGGACAGTTTCGAAAACATGACGATCGGTAAACTCTTTTTTATTTTCTCTCTAACAATGTTTGTCACGTTTGTTTTCGCATAATGATGAGACAACCGACTTTTCGACTATAGGTGCGTGTGTGTCGGGATGTGTGTGTATGTTCGTATAATCATCTAACAAACGCATTATTTTTTGTTGCTTGCATCCTCATCGTATGTGTGAATGTGTTAGGCGAATCGATAATAAATTTTGATGCTTACCTGCCATCTGCACGTAATTTATCGATCCATCTTACCGTATTTAGCATAGAATCACTAGCAGACATTATTCTCCAATTCGAATTAAGCAATAAACTAAAGATTTTCGTACCAATTGGAGGGTGTCTCTGAAATGAATGGTGGAAATGAAATCTGTGTTAATATTATCTCATATTTAAAAAGAAAAATGAGAGAAAATTATAATGCATTGCTTTTTATTTTTAAAACAGAGTGAGAATTCTAACGACCGTCACCATCGGCTTGGGAGCCCTATTTGTGCTGAGGCAATGGCCGGAGGTGCAAGATATCGGCAGCCATGTGATGAAACGTCTCAAGGATATGCTAGATCCTGTCAAATAGCATCTACAGTATCGGTCTTAGTAAATTTTTAAACAAAATATTGTAGGTAGTTTTTGAAGAATTATTTCCTGCATCAGTGAAACTTTTCGAATGAAAAACATGGTAGCTAATTAATTAAATGATAATAATAACAATGAGTACGGGATACTATTTAACGTATTTATGTGCTTGACTGATTTTTCAATCCAAAGTGTGATTATGATTTTAAACTCTTTTAATTTTATTTTCTTCATTATTCGCGTCTCCTACGTTTTATAAAATTATAAATATACAAACCTGTGTGTACATAATTCAACTGTTAAATTTTCTTGTTGATGATTATCTATGGTTATCGATCTATGTGCGCGTTTTTCGAATTTTCTAACAATTATTTATTACTGTTTGTTTGTGACTTCCTTAACAATTCTTCTTTCTTGACCTCGCCCTCTTCTCAAAATTTCCACGAGCTTTCTTTTTACTTTAAAATAGAAAGCTATTGTACACTTTTTCGTCCATTAGGCTATTAGGCATTTTTATAAGATTATTGTCCACTAGTAAAGCAAAAGAATTTTTTATTTATTTTCCTGTTGTATTCAGGGTTGGACTAAATTTTCGCACGTCCAAATTTTGTGTACAAGCACGTGCGCGTGATAGTCGAATGTTTGTATTTCTTACACATTTTATTATTGTAGCGTAAGGTTTTTTAAAGAAATTTTATTTATAAGGTGTCTTAGCTTTATTTATATTTTTGTAGTTTAAATGGTATCGTTTTATTTATATCCTTTGTGAAACAGTGCAAAAGAAAAACTCGTAAAATGATTAAATATAGTTGCAAACTTTTAAAACACTTTCTGTTTAGATTCGGCTCTCATTTCTTTTATTTTTCCATTTTTCCACTTCCGTTTTATATTTTCCATACTTTTGAATTTACGTATTTACAGAACAGGCTAATAAATTATTTTATATAATATTTTAAGGAAGAATTGTAATAACCTTCCAAGCTACTGTAACTAAATTGTTATCTTCGAATAGCCTGAGTACCGAAACTATTAATTTATTAATATAAGTGATTCGGTGCTGTTTTGAAGATCTTAATCCTCGATTGCCTAAAATGAATTACCTTCAAGCTATGGAGTACGTAAGTATGTAAAAATTTGTTACAATTTAAAACCGATATTCACCAATAATGGATTTTTCAAAAATATTGAAAAATTCCAAGTTTTATTTTTGTTATTTAGAAACCCTGTATACTTTCCTCGAAGAGTTTTACAAAAAAATCGTTTTGTTAGTAAAATTAACACAACATAAAGTGGTGGTAGTAGACCTTAGTTTCTTTTTGTAATCTTTGTGCTCTTGGGTAATACTTCAGGCGCCAGAGCACCAAAAATGGTGCTCCAAAACATAAAATCCCTTCAATTGGATTACGTTAGTGGATGACTCCTAAGTGTAAAACTGGGTTTAGGCCCTCGGATAGCACTCGCGTCAGCCGCCATCTTGAAAAACGCGTTTTTATTATCTCGTAAACGGTGCGCCGGACGATAAAAATGATAATAACCTTTTTTGTAGGAAATTAAACTTCTTATCATTTTTGTTTGAACATTTTTTCTCAAAAGTCAATATTTTTCGAGATATAGTCGGTTGAAAAATTCAAAATGTAGTTTTTGTTAAATTTGTTAAATAAGTTTTTGTTGACAATTGCATATACAATAAAATACTACATAGTACTCAAACTACAATTTGAATTTTTTGAAAGTATTTTTGGGCATAAATTGTACTTGAAAATGGCGGATTTAGTTAGACAGTGAATCTCTGAGTCACTCCACCGAATAAAACCTTCAGCCCCGCCAACTCGAAAATGAAACCCAATTTATATACATAATATGCTGCGATGTTAACTATTATGCTCTTAGAAGGCAACTGCGGCCGTCTTCGTTCATTAATTCAACCAAATTTAGGCTTTCTCTTAGGACTTGTAATGTAATTGTAACAGATGCATTTTCTTGGTTGCATGGTTCTAATTTCATCGCCTAACATTTTCTGGCCTGAAGAAAAGAAAACTTGAATCCAGTGTACTCGATTAGTGTGTCTTGTGGACCCCCTTAGCTATTCCCGAACCACCGAATTTGACTCTAGTGTTGCAACTATTAAGACAACTAAGGTCAGTAATTAAAAGCGACTCTACTTTTGGTTCAAGGTGTAGTTTAAATGGGGTCCCGGAGCCGGTTAGTTTAACTGCACTTGCTTGGATAAAGATCACCTGCCCACTTGGAGAATATAAAGTTTGTGTCACCTCCTGACCTGGCATAACACTTGTGACTTGACGCATTTTGACTGATATAAATTTTGAAAGATTAAAAACCTTTTTGAAATCTAAACGCAATGGAAATTCACTTAAGTACGTACTAACCGATAAGGACCATCGTAAACATTATTATTATGTTATTTGTTGATCAACTAAAATCGTTCGTCCTTGTTCGCGCTCTCTCTTCCTCCCTCTTGATCAGTGCTATTAAATAATCATAATCTATAATATATTGTTTTTTTATGTAATGATTAAGATAACACCAATTCCTTATCAATCATACTTTAGACCTACAGAAGGTCCAAAATAATAAATTCGATTTGATCTTATGTCGCCGTTAGTAGTGCACAACTATTTTGCCAAATTTTCAAGAAATAAAGATGAGTTTAAATAAATTAAGAATTGGTTTTATCGGTGGCGGAAAAATAGCGCAAGCTCTGGCCAAGGGTTTTATAAAAGCAGGTAAGGCATCGTTTAATTTTTTTTAAATTATTTTTGCTGTGATTTCTTTTTTTTTCAAGGTTTTTCCAAAGGCGAAAACATTGTTGCAAGCTGTCATCCTTCCGACGTTGCATCTGCGCAAGCGTTTCGGGTAAGTTCTAGCTTCTTATTTCGGGCTCGAATCTAAATTAAAAAATTTTAAAGGAACTGGGTGCTAGATCGTTTTTCGAAAACGTCCCCGTCGTGGATCAATCCGATGTGCTCATCGTCGCGGTGAAACCTTCCGTCGTTTCGGTGGCACTGGCAGATATAAAAAATTCCACCGACCTCAAGACTGATAAACTGTTTTTGTCACTCGCAATGGGAGTTTCGCTGAAAAAACTGCATCAATTTCTTCCAACCAATTCGAGAATTATGCGTGTAATGCCGAACATGCCTGCACTGGTGAACAGCGGTGCGTCCGTTTTAGTTCGAGGTTCGGCAGCCACCGACCATGATCTGGCAATCGCGAAGACTTTACTCAAATCGGTCGGAACCTGCGAAGAAGTGACGGAAGATATGTTAGACGCCGTCACGGCTTTAAGCGGTTCCGGACCTGCGTATGTAAGTTGTACCAACTTGAAATGAAATTGAAATTTGACGGAATAATTTTTAGGTTTTTGTTTTAATCGAATCTTTGGCCGATGGGGCCGTCAAAATGGGTCTGCCGCGCGATTTAGCGTACAAATTAGCCTCTCAAACAGTTTTGGGAGCTGGAAAGATGGTGAGAGATACGAAACAACATCCCGCCGTGCTTAAGGACGACGTTACGTCACCTGGTGGGTCTACGGCAGCCGGACTTAGTTTTCTCGAGACAAATGGTGAGTTGGCTATGTCGTTTGAATTTGTTCTTTAAATCTACTTATTTTGTAGGATTCAGGGCAGCTGTTATTGGTGCCATAGAAGAAGCGACCAAAAGGTGCGCGGAAGTTAACCAATTACAAAAGTAACTGTCTATATTTTTATATCTCGACTTTTCCCTACGACATTGGTTTCGTTTAAGATACCAACTTTTTTGTTTTCGAGCGCTAATATTTTTTTTGACAAAATTAACGCGCTCAAATTGGGTACACTCCCGCCAGTTATTCTTCTCATTTTATTCCCTAACAAAATAAGCTAAGACTGATGTTATAGTTAGAGTTTTATATAATTTTGAAAAATAAAATACGAGAAATATTTAAATTGTAGCTTTGTTTCTTTCAGGCACAGGGGAAATTGAAGGAGAACATAATCGAGATTTGTTTTAAATGATAGCTCTGTTGCCGTGGCAACTGCACAATTGACTTTACGCATCATAGAGCGTGCAATTTAGATTAACTTTTTTTTGTTGCAGTAGGAAAATTCAATTTAAAGTTAATTTGTTTGTATAAATTACCGTAATTTATAAATACCACGAAAGTGGTAGGTATTTACTTCTTGCTTCTGAAATCTTTCAAAATTATTGAATACAAAATAAATGCATAATAATTTATTTAAACTTATATACAATAATAATAGTTAATATTATTAATAATATAACCCCTTGATAAGCGCAATCTATAACTTGTACACATATTTTATGGGCTCTTCTGCTTATGGCCTTTACTGAAGGCAGGGGAGTAGCTTTCATATCTGCGTTTATATCTAACTTGGAAGGGATTAGAATCTAGTAGCTAAATCCATCTAAACCCTCGAGGCAGGCGCGGATACAGGATTTTGCTATCTTACAGAAAATTTATTTTAATAAAAAAAAGATCAAGTATTTCAGTTTTGCTTGACTCGGGGAGGGCAATGGCACCCATTGCCTGTTCCTTTGTATCCCCTTGTATTCGCGCCTGTGCCTAGGGCTAGGAGCCCTTAAACGTTTTAAAAATTTCAAACTGTAAGGGACGTTCTTAAATATTAAACATCCGTTATTTTGTATAATAAATGAATTAACGGGATTCCTGTCGAGTTGAGCGGCCTTCAGAATTGCTTTTATCAAATGCATGGACTTCGAGATCTACCCACTTCTTGCTTGCAGTCTTGTAGGACTTTTAGGTTACATTTTACCCAGTAATTTTTTTATTTATATATTTCGTTAATCTATTATTCAAGCGCGTCGGTGGTAGATAACGGATAAGGTCCGAAAAACAGAACTTGACTTCTTTGTTGTATAATAGGTTACGATTTTATTATATTGAAGACAAAAATAAGATTTATGTATTTTATTTATTTAATATGTGCATTTCCCATTTGTGTGGTGTGCGTTTAATGTGGCCTTTGAATTACGGTAAGTGTAATACATTTTATTTTTACAGTGAGTAATCTGGAGACGGGCAGCAAAATGATTTTATTTCATTGGAGAAAATATTTGAATTTTTAAAATTTGTTCCATTTCCATTAAAATCGAGGAGCGAATCGTCAAGAACAAATTTTCGACGAGATGAAGCGTAAAGGATTGATCTATCATAATAAATTAATGTCAAACTTTAATTAAAGGGCCGGCCATTGTCGGCTACAACTATAAAAAATTTAATTTTCAATGCCAACGCGTCGTAGTAGTTAGCTATAAATATAAATAAATCGCGACAATCCTCTGGATTCGTAGAAAAACCGTAAACAAATTTTTATCGTCGGTTACAACATGGAAAATGATGTAGCTTACGGTGACGTAGGTACAATATACCGGCAACAGCTGATTTTGACGTTAGTCATCTGTTTCTTTAGATGCTTTTTTGTTGCAGGAAAAGAGCTAGTAGGCGCGTAAAAGTGGTCGGAAAATGTCGGTTAACGGTGCGTTTGGACATTTGTGCGGTTAAAAATAGTATAAAAGTGCAATTTTAAATAATTTGGGCTTTGTAAAAATCATAGGCGAAACGCGGTTGCGCAATAGAATCTCCCAGTCAGCTGAGTTCATTGTCAAAGTGTATCGAACGAGCCCCCACAAGCGTTCAGTCCTTCGATGTTAAACCCGCGGTGTGTACCGGCTAAGTTGTAACGTTTTCAAATCCGTTTAATTAAAACAATAACCAAATTTGTGCAATAAGAATCCGACTTTAACTTTCAATTATTCATTCGATACAAGAAACAACAACACACGGTAAGTACTTTCACTTTTTATCGCCTTTTTCGTGTTTTAAGGTTAACATTCTCAAAATCTGCGCATGCTGCCCCACAGGAATATTCCACGAACGAACCTAAAAAAATTGACCGGTTTCCTCGTTATTTTTTTTATTGCGGTTACGAATTCACCACCCCCCCGCAATTGATTTTTCCTCGCTTTCACGATGCAATTTATCTTAATCCAGTTTGTTACCCTTTAGTAACCTAGGTTAGTGTTCAAGGATAAAGAGATTTCATATTTATTATCCTTTGTCTTTTAGGAAATAGTCGGTTCGGCATTTATTTATCCCCGAACAGCTGTAGTTGGCTCGGTGTCGCTCGACCCTCTTTTATTATTTATTAAAAAATTAATTTGCATAAAAAATCTAAAATTAGAATAATTTTACTCGATAAAATCGACGATGAATCATTGAACGAATAACGAACGTGTGTGATTCAAAATAAAGGTGGCTTTGTTTAACTTTTGTTTTTCCTTCCCGCGCCCGCTTGGATTATAAAATGGCAACGTAACCAAAATGCGTTATTCAGATTTTTGGGACGATTAATTTTCGGCCATGTTCCGACGTTATCGAAAATTACGATCGACGAATTCCAGCGCACGAAGACTGCGGGGATTTACTCCACTTAGTTGGACTTATCTATTAGCATTTGGGGTGGACGTGGAACCGCATCGAATTTTTGTGTTTCGAACGACCTCAAAACGCCCAGATCCACCACCATTTTTTTTTAAATTAAAATCTTTCAGTTAAAAACATTAAAATTGAGAAGAATCAAGACGCTGCTGCTTTGTTTCCTTCCTTCGGAAGCGAGACGACGTGCAATAATATTTTGCCAATAAAAATCACCGATTTAGGAGGGTTGCGGTTGTTTCAACCTCGAAATACCTACGCCTACCGGCTTTCGTGATTTTTTGTTGTATGAAATGTAAACTTTTCTTGCAATCGTATCGTTTGTTTATCGCATTCTCGGCCCTATCACTTTCATTACATAAACTTCCGAGTTAAAATCTCGATAATAAAAAAAAGCTCGAAAAGTTAACAAAGCGGAAAACTGTTTTCGCTGACGTGATTCCTGAAAATTTCGTGTCTTGGATTCGCATGCCTGGCAAGAATAAACGCAAAAATTTTTCAATATCAACATAATGGTGCAATAATTTCGTCGAAAACTATTCGTCTTCTCGGTACTAACTCCACCACAATCATTTCTAAATTAATTTTATTTTTAATTTCTTGTTGCCCTTCTGTCTTTTGAAAAAACGGCAATTGTTTCATTTTGCAACTAAAAAATAAGATGGCTATGTGATGGAACGTTGACTTTTTGTCAGCCACCCACATTTAATTAAAGTGTTGTGAGATGGCAAGGCCAACCGTGACAATTCGGGCAACGCAACGCCGCGGAAACCTCGTTATTTCGACCGTAAGTTTTACGATGACGTTTTGTTTTTTAATTTCGAAAAAAGAAGTGCTCAATTTTGTTGGTTAATTGAACCGGATGATCCGAAAACAATTAATATAGTAATAAAGCGGGTCGTGTCACGCCCGCGAGATATTTGATAAGATAATTTACGAACAACAGGTAGAAGAAATATAAAAATGAAAATTGAACGTTTCAACGTCGTTCGGCAATTCCCTTCGCCTGTGCGATTGTTTTTTCATTTTTCGAAATGTTGAAATCTTAAATTAACTTTTTTATACTTGGTGTTGTACACGCATCGCGCAAAATTGCGTTATATTCGTTTAGAGAAAATCGAGGGTACCATAGCGTGCCGGGTTAGAATGGCATTTGTGCGGATAGATGGGAATAGCTCGAGTTCCGAAGCCAAACGTCTTCGCATTTTTTTTTATGTGTACCTAGTGTTTATTAAATTAATTTGATTATAATTTATTGCAAAATCTTACATGCAACAGTAGTTTGTGCAACGAGCGTCGAAAGTGGGTTTGTGGCGGGATTTCAGGTTAAAATTCTTCTGAACCGCCCTCGTAAGTGAAGTTTTTTTTAATCTAATGAACATTTGTACACCGGCGTTTATTATTAAATTTCGCATAATTTATTGGGATTCTGTAAATTTTTCCGTCATGCTTTCGTGCACAAGCTCACAGCTGATCGCGATGTGACGTCACGTGCACGCGATATAGTAACAATAAACTCTGAAGCTAAAAAAATTTCTCCAAACACCATTTTCGATTTTTTACCTTGAATTTCCATTAGTAATTACTAATTAAATAGAAAATGACGGTGCAATTAATTATAATTAATCTAAATTAATCATTGTGTTTTTACTAACAAGTTCGGTCGTCACGCGACCTTAGGATAGAAAATAGGAGAGCAAGAGAGGAATTAAAAATATTTTAGTATACATAATATAACATATTTCTTATAATATAAATTTTTCGAGCATAATTTGCTTCGGCCCGACACGAATTGATTGATATGTTTTTCACTTTGTCATTTATAAAGCATTCACGAAAAATTAACGCACGTGCGAATGAGATTATGTCATCCACATTTTTTTCTGAAATTTGATTTATAGAAAATCGAATTCGACTAGCAAAATGTTTGTTTTCGAACAAGTCAGTTCAAAGGAATCGTTCGCATTTTTGCAGAGTCAAATGGTTGTGACAAATTGAAATCCCTCACTCGTCATCGTATATTTTAAATTTCATATTTAAAAAGATCAACAGCAAGATTCGGACATGACGTCACAAACATTAGATGACGTTCAACGAATTTTAATTTGCCAAAACTTAAAATAATAAACCACCACATCTAAACATAACTTTCATCCAATCTGATTGGATCCATGCTTTGCTTAGATCACACACTCTGATGTGTGCAGTGGTTCTCAAATTTATTTGTCTGGCGGCACCTTCTAGTCATTCTCTTTTTTTCTTTTTATAAAGATGTAACGGATGAAAGGTATTTGAAAAAAATAATATAACAATTTATAAACACATACAGACTATTTCGATCTTATTAGATTTCATCAGTATCTGTTGTTGATTTATTGATTTAAAATTGAATTTCTACGTTTCTATCGTTGGCCATACCCGCCATAATGTAAATTAAATTTTGCAATTTGTCCAATATAAAATTATTTTGTCGTGAATCATTTGAGAATCACTGCACCAATGAATTACATCGATAGCTTTAAAATTTCCAATGTCTCTGATGAGATTGGTATTTGAACTTGAGTGTGAAATTACATAACATTTTTGTTCGACCCCCGTACGCACAAAATTTGTTTTATTGGAAAACCTTAGTATAAATTATTTTGTCATTAATGTTATCTTAAGTGCCACTTCGAATCAACTAATTGACTATTTATGTTCGTATATAATTCCGAAATTATTGTGTGGCTCGTTAAAAATTTAATTACAAATTTTATTAATTGGCGAATTGGCCGAAACGAAAATATGGTATCGAGGTTATTTTTAATGGGAGCAATGTGGAGATGTTTATTTTGTTCTAATTTGACGTTAGAAAACTAAAACGGTAGAGCACGGATTTAATATAATATGTAAGCATCGGTGGCGAAAGTTGTAAGTTCTCGCTCGTTTGTTTGACAAATTACATACAAATTATCACGTTTTTTCAGTTCGCGTAAAATTATGCAAAAATTCGCTCCAGGTGGCGTTGTCCCCTTTTTCCGCACACCGCGCCTATGAGTAATTTCGCGCAAATTCTCCCTTAACTGACCTGATTTGAGAACCGAGACTCCGACAAAAGAAAACACAGCAAAATATATAATATTTTTGTTTGCCAAGAATCTTGGGATATTGGCAACAGGAAATACCTCTGAAATCTATGTTGCATGAAATAAAACAATAAGTAGTTATCGGCAAACACTTTTTAAATAATGTAGTATGTCTTAGTAGATCGGTTATGCGTGTTCAAGATAATATTTTGTTGGTAAAAGTCTACTGGGACCTCACCTGACGTTCACTAAGTGGACGCTAAGAATATTTTACTGACGACGTTTTCTTTTGTTTCAGGTCTAACAAAAATACTCACCACCAAGATTTTGCCACTCAAACATTTCAATCGCTGAACCAAAAATCAAACAAATAAACGGCAGTATTAATATTAGAGTATTAACTAAATTATTATAGATATCTACATAACAATTTATTGAAAATTATTTTAAATTATTGATTTATTATTAACTAATTTGCCTTATAAAATGTTCGTCCAAACGGAATTTACCAAATCAAATAACAATAATGATTTGAATGGAACAAATCGCGATTCGGTCGTGGATGGCTACGAGGAATTGTTCAAAGATTTAGATTTAATTTCGCGTTTTTGTGTGCCGATTTGTTCGCGCGATAACGAAGTTCGCGAGGTGGCGCTGGATGTAATCTCGAAGACCGTCGAGGGATGGCTGGACGGGGTTGGTAGCCCGAAACATTATCGCTTAACGGAACGTAATCATCATCGCAGGCAAAACGCTACCAACGGATGCGCGTGTTCAGATATCGTCGGAAATACTGTCAACGATATTCCTAAAGAATACTTAGAATTGGTTACTCTACATTTGCCTATCATTTTGAGGTTATCTCTAAGTTGCCCGTTCGTTAACGTTAGAGACAAATGCCAACATATCCTGGACGTAGTGGAGGTGAGTTTTTCAACATTTCATTTAATATCTTTCGTTTAGCCAATCAAAAGAGTTGGACGTGTTTTCTTATTCTAGGTGATAGATACAGTAGCGGCCATATAAATAAAATAACTTAACAAAATTTGACTTTTTTACCAACCACAGTGAAACATATCATCTCTTGTAGATTTTTTGGTGCTGAATTCAAATTCGGTCGCAGAATTGCTTTAGCACGTCATGATTTCGAGATATCTTACAATGATTACTTAATACCTCAATGATGCCTTATGTTGAAACAAGCTTAAAAATTCGTTGTCCTCATAACGTAACTTCATATATCTCCGAAATAAAAAACATCTACATGAGATGATATGTCCCACTCAGGTGATAAAATTTTATTCAACTGTGTAGTTAATTTAAAAAAAATATTTGCACATTTTTAGCCGAGTACTTTTTTATGACCGCCACTGTACTCTTGCGAAGCGAATAAATACAAACATTGGAATTTTCAAATTTATGCGATAACTTAATAAAAATAAATATTACACAATCAATATGTCATTATTATCTCTCGAAAATAGATTTATTTAAATTAATATTATAATATTTCAAGTACGTAGGTAATTTTTTATGCTGGTTCATGTAAAACAAAATATTATTTATCGGGAAGTGAATTTTAAGCTTATCGACTAATCGGTGTTCTATGTTGTTTATTTTTTGGTATAGATATTTCACATAAATGACTTATCCAAAAACTAGTATACGGGGGTTCCCAAAGACGCGCGATACTCTAATCGAGTAAACTCAACATTAACATTTCGCCACTAGTTGCATAAGTAGCTATTTTTAAATATTACGTAATATGCCCGATCTATTTACTTAAGGTAACGCCGAAATTTTTCGCCAGAAAACGCCGTCGTGCATGAACATAAGTTTGTTGTTACCGAGCGAAGCTGATGTTGAAAAAAATTCACGACACGACATTATGGTGAACTAACCTAGATTATTTACATTTTATGTATTTCTCTTCAAACCAGTTTTTGATTCCCATACAACTTGCTCCTCGAAGTATATTTTTTCTTCCAGCTATTTCGGCGTTTGTACCCGGTCCACCTGCATGCGTCTGAGCTGCGCTTTCGAAATAACCGTTTCCCTTGGCCGCAGACGTGGAAGGGTTAATTACGATAATTAAGCCGATTAAAGGGAAAACAAAATTACGATTTGTATTCGTCACGCTGTTCCCCCTCCATTAATTACTACCACAAATCGACCCTTTTTCTCACCTACGTTTCCGTAATTACATGAATTTCTTTCGGACTTCGGCTACAGATGGTGGAAACTCTAATAAGATCTAAATTTTTTATACATACAAATACGAGGGACGTCCAATTAGTGGGCATACGCGAAAATTCAACACATTGTATTGTGGTGCTTAAATAATTTAGTTTACAATTTAGGCGGCCAAATTACCGTAATTAACATTAATAGTAATTAATTTTTTTTTCGGAGCGCTGCTCATTAAAAATTGAAATATGACACAATTGTTTACATGCTGTGTGTGTTTAACTGAGTCACGTTAATTACGGGTTTTGTATTACACTCGGTTGTATTATTTACATATTGAGATTAAATATGAGATAATTGTATATCTTGGTGCTGTAATTTTTAAACAAAGGAATCGCCTTGTAAATTTAATTTTTTTTTGCGCTGCTCAAACAATGGCCTGTCATCTTAAATTTGTTGACCGTCTTGATTGTATTTCATTATCATTTTTGCTTCAAAATAATATAACGAAACGCCTGGGTGCTCGGGGGATTCTTTGGCTCCGAGTTCGTGGACAGGGGGTGAGACATGGAAGTACGTACACCACACGGTTTTTCTTTATCGCACCAATCCGTTCTGTCCGTGCGTCCGTCGTATAAAAATAATATCAACTTTAAAATTAAATATACTTGGGCAAGTTTACGCCCATCGGGAAGCAGTTTTCTCGCTTCATCGACCGATCCGACCGCATAAATATCATTATATAAATCCTCCACCAACTACGGTGTTGACGGCATTACAAATTTGAATCGATGTTTATTAAAAGGCATTTTTTTAAATCAGAAACAAAATATGTAACAATATTTATGCGGTCTGTGATTTACGATTTTTATACGTCGCCGTCGTCGTAAATTATTTCGTATCTTAATTTTACATCTCGTGATATGTAAAACGCATGTAACTGTACTGTGCGAGCGCACGGTTGACGGGTCGTTTAAAAAAAATTTGAAATTAAAAAAATTAACGTCGCGTCGTTTCGGTACATTAATTTTGTATTTACATGTATAGTTGGATTTTTTTAAAATGATATAAAAATTTATGTACTAAACCGATGACATCGTAATAATTAACCAATGAAATTGGTTTGAAATTAGGTAGTTTTATATTAGCAAAATCTACGCTTAGTTTACATCTAATTTCAAACCAATTTCATTGGTTAATGTTTTGTGGTCATCGGATTACTATAAATTTTTATATTTGCCTCGTGATCGGTTCCTTTTTGACTATCTTGAAATAATGTAATTCAACTTGATTGAAACAGTATTATTAGTCTTATTAAAAAATATTACACGTCTGAACGGTTGTCTAGATTTTACAAAGCTGTAAGGGGGGGGGGCTTAGCGTAGTCAAAATCAACTGTTTTACAAATTACTCTGGCGGTTTGCCACAGCTCGCCCGTGGAAACCGACTAAAAATTCGAATCAAGTGATATTAATTTATTGCAAGTTTTTTTTCAATTATGCTTACAAAACAAGCTTTCAGCAATGGTAGCCAACAGTTCACTAATACTGAAGTGTCACTTTAATTCCCTATAGGCTAGCGGTTCTCAACCTTTTTAAGTTTTTCATCACCTATCGCCCCTATCGTTCGGTTTCTATATTTATTTTTAATAAGGAGCATGGCCTGTGTCACACAAATACGATGTTCTGAACGGCATTAAAATTTTAATGCTTTTTGTAAAATGGCGGGGTATGCACTTTTCTTTTTGACCTAAAATTATACACATTTTCATTCGTAAATTTCCTCTGAAGCTCAAAATCACTTGAAATATCTATTAAGTGTTTGCGCTCTCGAAATAAAAAATTGTCCAGTAAAGTCTGCATAGAAAATTCTCTTGTCCAGTTGTCGTTTTCAAAATTTTCAGGAAAGTAGGTTTCTTATATCCGCAATGAATTCTTCTTTTAATGATAAGTAATAAAATTTTCCCAAGTTGGAAATCCATCTTTTCATTCGCGACTGTAAAAGCAGTTATATTGGTTCCTTGCAAAACTTACGTGAACCTCATTTATGCCTGCTTTTACAATGGTCTGTTATGTTTGAGTATAACTAACCTGTAGTATAACTATATCCTGGTGTTAAAGTTTATTCGCATTTACAAACAAAGATAGCTTAACCAATAATCGTCAAACCTATTGGTGTTTAGGTGTAGTCTACTGTGATGACCGTCCATTATGATGCAAGTAATTTTTCCATTAAACCGGCAAACGCCACTTTGGTCTTGCATCGAAGATCAAGAGTACCGCAAAAGATATCAATGGCATCGTAGGTCAGTTCGTCTTAATGGAAATACAGATTAACATTTCAACAGGTGAGCAATTGTTACACCTACCACATGTGAAAGCCGCCAGTGGGAAAAACTGTCCCAATAGCAACTCTTTCATTATATATCAGGTCGACGTTTCCAAGAAACTGTTCTGTAAGAACAACTTTGATTGGCGTAATCGATTTAAATGAGTATAATCGAAATTTTATTTATCAAGTGTTTAACGGGTTGCATATGGTCAATTAAATATTATAATCATTGGCGTGGTGTCACTGCACTGGTTATTACTGCAATAATATATTGGTGCGTGCGTTGTGTTTAATGCGCCCGTCGCGTCGCCCTGTTTTCGTATAGCACTTAAATTTTTTTGCATTTTTAGGCTGTTAACAATTTTATAGTTTCAAGTTTATTAAAATTGTAAGGAGGTCGTCGCAGCTTCTATTCTAATATCGCGAAGGAAGAAATTACTCTTGCCCGATTCATTCAGATTTATGCAAACTCAGATGAAAACAGGTTTATTAAATTGCAAATGCTTCTTTTGATGCTCCATTCTCCTGTACACTATACACAAGAGCTCTTTGAACTTTTGTTGCTCGCTAGTATATTTTGTCATCGCGAAACAAATAATAATTTCGGAAAGATTTTTCTTCCAGCAATGATGATGTCGACAATTTCGCATATCGTTTAATTTACGAGTTTGAAATTCTGTGTTTTCACACTGTGAGAGCGGGCGATCGGTTGCACGAAATTCGTCTATTGCGTTCGCCGGTAATTTTCCATTATCCTTCTCGATTATACAAATCGATTAACGTAAGGGGAAACATTTTTACTAAACCCTACATAAAATAGTACGATAAAGGGGTTCGATTAGGAGGTTTCGTGTCTTAATAGTTAATCGATAAGCACTCCATTATTAAGTTGTCTCTAAATTTGGACACGACTTGTATATTACACCTCGCTCCGCTCCGTACCCGTACTATCCAAAATATGAAACAAAAATAAAAAAATTCCCAAATCTTATTTCTGAGCTGATTTGCGTGACCAAGCACAGTTAGTTTCCCACCTTTAATAATGCATGTTATTTTCCTGATATAGTGGCACAATTATCGGTTAGATTGTAATCTATGGAAATGTGTTTCGATAAACAAAGTGGGCGGTTTGTAGGATTTTGTCCAATTTTGCACCACCGAACACTTCACAATTACTGCCATAATACGTATACATATGTACGTTCTACGTGAAACTTACTTCTGGCAATTTCTAATTGCATTGAAAATTGTTCCAGCGGAAAATTGCATTTAGTAACGGAAACTACTCGAAAGTTGTTTGCACAAGTTTCCATCCAACTTGGTGCTGGCAAGAGCGACGAGATAATAACTTGGAACTTTTTAGCTGAATCGGTTTTTTTTTTATCTTCTAGTCATTTTTGATTTATGAAGCTCGGGTGTTTTTTAATTAAATGTGAGACATTTAAATTTAAAGCTGCCCCTCCGCCATGATGCCGAGATCAACAACTGTCCGGAGCTTAGTTGAGCTGCAAGCCTTCTTTGATGATGATGTAACTTCTGAGGATCTCGTCTAGTTAAAACTGAACGTTTTAAAAATTTGCACTTCTCAAAGGTAGATTGTTGAACGGCTCGAGGCCAGCCATCGCACCCAGATTGCAACTGTTTGTTTTTAGAAAATGAACTGTAGATTTTCAAAGGCAAACAATTAGCCCTATAGTTGTTAACAAAGGACCAATAGAATTATTGGCCATTTGATTGGCTGTTTACGGAAGATTAGCTCCGCTGTTGGCTTGTTTTATTTTTTAAAAACATCCCCTACCCATGCTTCTCCAACTAACAAAATAAGGGTATAGAAAGACGGGATTTTTTGGATATGTTTTTGAATTAAATTGGGCTACAAATTTAATTTAAAATAAATTATTAATAATATTATGATTGTTCACTGTTGCACTCCTAGAAGGCAAATGCGGCCGCATTAAAATATTGCCTTGCGAAAGTAGGATCATTCTGTCCACCAGAGGGTGTGGACATCTGTCGCATTGAAAAGTACTCTAAAATATTTTTATTTCCTTCTTTTTTCAGTTATTATCGATGGCAGCTTCGATAGGTTGTTGCAAAAATAACACTGTTGTGTGATTAACGATTCTCGCTTTCACCTCGACAATCAATTTTCTGAACGATTAGGAGTGTACGTGTGCGCGTTTTAGATATGCATCGTCGACTATAATAATTATTACGCAAGAGTTTCTCTCACGTTAATTTTACATATTTGCAATCTCCTTTTGTAACGAACGCATTTTGGTATTACATAAATAAATAATTTTAAAAATCGCCAGTAGGTCAATAATAGAAAGTGAGGCTAGGCGGTGGTAACAAGTGCATTCGTTTTATCGTCGGTCCGTAAGTTTACCTTCAAACGATTATCCGCTTTTAATTATGGGTTTAGTTGGTCGTAAAATTGAAATTGTTATTATCCTTCTTGTTTTGTTTTTTATTTGTTGAAAACTACTGCCGTGCTTTCATTAGTCGCCCCATTAAAAATTGATAGTTTTTAAAAGTGCAATTTGTTACTTTGTAGTTTAAATTAAATAATGATAGAGGTCCCCTTGCCTTTTCGTGAATTCGCGTTACGTAAATGATGATGAATAGTTTGAGCCAAACCCAAAAATTAGATAATTGCGTGTTGAAATGAAAACGTTGTTGTCAATTAATCATTGAATTTTTTGAAATCGCCCTGTATATGTGTACGGGATGTTGCAAAAGTAGGATCGATTATGCAAATAATAATTATTATTTATCTACCACTTAAATTTCGTTAAAATTAATTTGAATTTGTTGCCGTTTGAAGAGGAAAATTTCGAAGGAAATAAAAATTTACGGACTTGTAAAACTCTGCAATATCCTTGATTAGCAATTTTATTTTGCTAATCCAGCTTAGTTTATATTTTAACGGCCAATAAACGCGTTTTTCGAACTGGCAGAATCCCTTTCACTTCTTGCGAAAATATACAAGAACAAACTTGTGGGTTATAGTTATACGTGCGATTGTTTCGATTCACTTTGTTGTTTATTATAACCGTTACCTAATGACTATAAATGGACGCAAGTTCGATGGCCTGGAAAGAGCTACTGCAGTTTTGCTGTGCTACTCTCTTTTTTATTTATTTTTATTATTATTAATGCAATTTGCAAGCGAACCTTTTCCTTCGAAAAGAAAACCTTTGTTTTAATTAACATTTTATTGCGTCACTCTTTGTTTGTATGTACGCCGAGCACGAATTGATTTCTAAGCATGATTTCTACACTCGGAGAAAAAATTTATACACTTATTACACGTTGGTTTTTAACATAATTATAACCTTATCTTAACGAGGGGTTAAAAGGTTTCTCGTCGGTACGATTTTTTTCGATTCAAAATTTCTATCGACGAGAAACCATTTTATAATCCAAACGGGTTCAGCATAATTCACAACCCGGTAAAATGTTACTCCTCGCAGGAGAATTTCCTTATACCTCCTACACGCTGACGCATATAATCATTTAATCAGATAATCCAAAACGAATCGTTCTCTCTTCACAATTGTGTTATCGACAGGCCGACACTTGCACAAAAGAAAAAGCTTCCATAATTCTTAAAACGTGCAGGACCTACAGCCCGAGGAGAAAAAACGTAAAACTAAAATTTTATTGTAAATCTCTTTAATATCGCGAGAAGAATGCTATTTCAAATGTCGAGATTTATTTGCGTGTGTCGGTGTTATCGGCATTTCAATCTTTACGTAATGCGAGATCGCGATACGTATTTTTTAACACATTTAACGTGTAATAGGAAAATTTTTTATCTTTGACGTGTATCGCTTTTTTTTTTATTAAAAGTGTGTTTGTGCGAGTGCATAAAGGGCATAAACGTTTATGAAGCTGTTGACGTTGGGAGCGCGCGCGATATCGTAAAAAATAAATTCACCGCTAAATGTTTATATTTGTTATGGTTGCATGGCGGTGGCAGGAGAGGGTGTTGCTTGAATGGATTATCCGTGGGTTAACACCCTCACTTTCCTCTTTAAACTTTCATATCGTTCGGTTTTATTTCATGTTTTCCTTGTCCTCGACATTTTATTTCCGGCATTTTGTTTCCATTTTGTAATAAATTATTATTAGGCTGGAGACGTGACAGTACTGAAAGGTTGCCCGAGGAAAGTCTTTGAGTGCTGGATTATCCGACTTGCTCTAATCTCTAATTATTTAATTTCGTAATTTTTATTTACAGAGACGTGGACTACCGATACCTTACCCTTTAATTCTTGGACCAAGTGCATACATCGATCCAGATGAGGTGAGTACTTTTTATCTTAATTTAATCGTAAAAAAAGACTCGACCAATTCGAAACTATTGATCTTCTTTTGTTAGTGTTCTCTAGAGATCAATTTATTTACAGTAAATGTAAGGTATCGTTAAAATGTCATTATCATTTTTATACTACTCACTTATTCCGATATTAAGTCGGCGTATGCTTATCGCAAATGAACCTTTGGGGGAACGAGAAAGAGGAGGAACAACGGTTGCTATTTGAAAATTTTAATAAAAATTATGACTTGCGCTAGATTGGGGTCACTTAAATGCTTGCCACCAAGAAACGATGACCAAGAAGAGTGGAACGCAAATTACCAGTGGGTTGTTGTAAATTACCTTGAATTTTCATAATCTCTTATTGTAATGAATTTTCGACAACCAGCTTTATCTATTTTGCCGTGTAATTAATGCTAGGGTTCGAAAAGGGGATTATTGTTTGTTGTCGATGTCGTCAAAAGAGCGTAACAAGAATTTTATTATATTCGACATGACAATACTTCGAGAGCGGTGATTATTACATCGACAATAACAACCGGGTACGTGTAGCTACTTGTTAAGTTTAAATAACATTATTTTGATATAAAGAACAGATGACAATACATTAAATGTATAATCATGCAAACACTGTAATCAAAGCTCGTGCGATTCTCTCGTTTATCATACTCTCCTGTCGACAACTTATTAAATTAACGTTCGTTCATAAACCTTTAACATTGTGATTTTCTTATTACATAATATTAATATATTATATTGTTCTTATGCGACTGATCTAGTGGCAGAGTCCTGAAACGAACGATTTCGTTTTAAATAAAATTTTGACTCTCGGCGTTTACACTTGATTCATTTTACTGACGATGGAGAGATATCCGGTGTCTCACCGTTTCTGTTACCTACTACATAATATATTATAGAGCATCGAAAAATAAGGGACCCCTATTTTTTTAGCAGCTAATAAGCGGTTTTAGAGGTTATAATCGCCTTTCAAATGAAAATTCTATTTTCTTTTATTTTTAGAGGACGTTTACACCCTCCGAAACCTTTTGTTAGCAGCTTAAAAAATTGGAGTCTCTTATATTTTGATCCAAATCGCTGAGGATTAGGCATAATATTTTTCTCGTATATACACTTAATCGTAATTATAAGGAAAAAAATTTATTTTACTTAGGATTTTACATAAAAGGATAATTCGATTTTCGCGATTCTAACTTTGGCGGGTGAGAGATGATCTCATTATTTAAAATTTCGGTGAGCAAAACGAATTAAAATTTTCCAATTTGTAACGTTTCATTAACCAACGAGATGATGATGATACAATATAGTAACTACGAGCCAATTAAGTCGATGGATTTTGTTCTATTACGAGGTAGCTTCTAGAAAGAATACAGCAAAATGTGCGGGTCGACTGCGCCAATTTGTAAAACCTGCAATCGAATATTCGAGTTCTTTTGTTTCATTTAACGTAAATCGGGTATGCACGTAATACAAACGAGGCTTCTCTAATTTTACGTTGTAGATTAATTTAATTACCAGATAGCGGATTATTTAATTAAACGTCGAAGCGCTTCGGCTACTAATTAAAATTTGCATGGAAAAAAATATTTTCTATTTTTCAACTCAAATTTTGTTGAAAAATATCATAACTTAAATACCGACACAGTTCTGTTGTGCTTTAGTTTTTACGCTTCGGGGTTACCAATTATTATCGAGATTTGTTTTTTTGATTAGAAGGTAAACGGTTTAATCGCCACGCCTCCGAGGATTTGTTTTTCGCAAATTTTACAAAATGTAACCCAGAAACAGGTAAATTATCGCTTGGAAAGCGCAACAACTGAGACTAATTACTGCTAATATGTTAATTTCCAATTGACAATAAATAATTACGCATTGTCAAATCCGGAAATAAAACTTCCACATCAGTTTGAAAATTAAAATATTAATTTACAAGCCGCACCGACAATTACATTTTACATTTTATTCCGACCGAACGAATCGGAACACAATCCTATTATAATTATTATTATGTGTCTAATTGACTAAATCGGTGGTCTTCAACACATCTTCCATTTCGAAGATTTAGGACCACTGGACTACATTATAGAATGGTGACAGTTTTTAAATTACCAAAAAGAGTGGATCGACTTTCGCGAGGGAAGCCAAGTTCAACGATTTTGGCTATTTCAATTTAATTATTTCGTTTCCGATTTTTCTGATTTACTTCTTCCCGCCGTAAATCGCAGACACAATTTATTGAAAAATCCGGAAGCTAAAAAATGATGCCTCGGCGGATATTGCGAATCGAGTTATTGCCGAAAAACCGATAAGCAAATTAAATAAGAATTTTTTAAATCTTCGTCCCGAAAAGTAACGGAAAACTTGCTCTATTTACTTTCACGCATCTCATTTCTATTATAGCTACGAAGGCAGTAAGTTATTGATCGCCGCTTTACGCACACACGAAATTAAACAAATTTCTATTTCGCGCGCACAGAAAAAATGATACTTTCGCTGACGTTCGGTTCTTTTAATTTTATCGCGAGGCGAAAAAAGTATCCTAAGCACCGAGAAGGGTCCCGGAATCTCACTTGGATTTGAATATTCGGACATAAATTTAACCCGAGTTTCTGCGTACGACGTGGGTTACGCACTTTACATCCTCTCGCCGAAATAAGCGTCCCTTTTTTCACGATTAAAAAAATTAGCCTGCTTCAAAGGCAGAGGGCGAATAATGTTACGATCCGCTGTAATTCGGAATGAAAATTGTGTTGTTTCGAGTAGTGCCATCTGTTTGTGAGTCCGCATAAAAGATTTTTTAACGTCGTCCTAAATTAGCATCTCGACGCAATCTTGGCCGAAACTTGTCAAAAGAAAAGTTTCACGGGAAAAGTTGAAAAGTTTTACCTACTGTACGAAGCGTCCACACATATATCACCGCTAACAATGAGATTAAAAGTTCGTTTTTACTTTTAAGCTAAAGTTAAACAATACGCCGGAATGAAGAGGCGGCTGTGGGGAGAAATAAATAAAATCATGAAATAATAACGCTCGAGGACGGGTTTGGTCTCGTAAACAACATGCAGGTTCAATTATCTGATAACGAAATAAATTACGAAATTGAAATTTATGTCCGGTTGTTATGATTTTGTTTGGTTCGTAACAAAGGAACGAAAACGAAATTGGCTCTGCATAAATAGATTTAATTCAAAAAGTACCCGAAAAATTACCAATACACCGCGACTTGGAAGGTGTGGTCTGTTTATCTGTTAGAAGTTCTTCCAATCGTCTTCTGAAAAATGTTCAAATTCTTAATATTTCCTTCTATATATGAATTAATTGATTGGCTAGGAGTTATAGAGGTTTCGACGACGACACGACAGGTGAAAGAAATAACTTAATTAATTTCCGAATGCAATAATTTATGTGAGATTATAAATATATATTGTGAAAAGAATTGGTCAATCGTTACTTGTAAGTACGTGTTATGGTATTACAAAAATTTACGGAAACAATGTTGTCAACTGAAAAGTGACGCGCATGGAGGGCTAAACGAATGAAAATTTTACAAATCTCCCACCTAAGATGCTTACCGAAAACACCGCCTATGTTAAGGTTAAACCAGTTGAAGATTAAGGGTAGCGAAAAACAGAGTAACTCGAGAAAGCTACAATAGAGGGAGAAAGACCGACTGCGAACGAATGTTGGAGAACAGGAATTTCTTATATAATATTTGACTTTCGATGAGAAACGGAGCTTTTATTTTAAATTGATTAAAGCAAACAAACTTCCATCATTAATTAATTTTATGATTACATTTTAATTAGTTAATTATTGTTTACGCTGTAATTTAGAATGAATAATTACTAGTCAGTCACCCATTATTTAAAGCGAAAATTATGAGGTACAAATTTGAGAAAAATGGCCGATCGTCCTATATACGCTTAACAACAACAACGACGAGCAATTTTGCTCTCGGCATTTCGTTTATGCGTTTGGAAAATTTAATTGAATCCAAGTGTGTCGAAACGCAATTTCCATGCGAGCATATTAAATTTATAAGTATAGAGGAAAAGCAAGGAGCAGGAAATTGCCATTTTGCGATTTATGTTTAATGGCGGTATCAGAAAATCAATCACGCCAGGTTTTAGTATTAATAAATATCACTTAAGCCTACAAATAAACTTTTTTCTACTAAATCTTCAAATACTAAATCATAGACCCAAGTCACGAAAAGTGTTTATTTATTAAAAAGTCATAGTTCCACACCGTTTCTCTTCTTCGGAGAGCTTACTGGGCGCGGATGGGGGCCGTTTTCTGTTCGACCCCGTCTTTCGAAACTTAATTTGGCAGATTTTACATAATCGGTGCAACAACTATTATCGTCGTTGGCAATGCTGTCTTACAATAATTTTATTTGTCGTTAGACCAAGGTGACCAACCCTGACGTATGTACACAATCAGTCAGCATCAACATTCCTATGAGCTGGTTAGAATTCCGTCAGCAAACAGCTGTTCAACATAAATAAATCGACCTTTTTGTCCTACAAAAGTTTTTTCTACAATGCGTGTGCGGGTTTTGTTCTTCCACTTCCACGAAGTGTAATAATTTTATTTCTTGATGTGCTTATACTTGTTGCCATGCGAAAATTGCAGGCAAACCGTGCAAAACCTCCACTACTTAACAAAGCATAACCCAACGAACGTCGAAGGACGAGCGGACTCTTTTTTGCGTCACCTTTACGTGGGCGATTGGATTTTTTCAAATTTTGATTCGAGGTCTTGCAATTTTTGTGCCAGTCGGGAGAGAGGTCAAATTTGACAAAGTGCATTTGTACAAATTGGACATGATTGCATGCTTCCCTATTTGAAAGAATTATGTAAAGAAGTTTTCACCACACGCCAAGTTGACACGAGGATCCCACCGTCAATCATTGTATTACCACAATCGGCTAATTCTAAATTATCTACGCCCGGCCCTGACCTTCGTAATTCGCGAATAATTATTATTGCGTCAAGATTAACAATAACATTGACCGTGACTTTGATTGGCACACCTCTGCAGTGATCGCTAGCGCACTAGCGGCAAACAGTCTGCCATAATATTAAAATTGTCAGAGCACGGATTGTTATGCAATTATGTCGGGAATTTTAAAAACTGCTTCGTTTCATGTTTGGCCTGTGTTGCCGTTAATGCGTGATGAATTAGTCGACATTGCCTTGGTCGCAATCGACCGTAGCTAATTAATTTGATTGAACGAAGACTCGATATGCTTTTATCTCGCAGAACTTTTGACAAGCGCGCAGAGAGGGTTAAGTGAGTCGTTCGGCCCACCCTACTTTATATAAATTTACTAATGAACGAGCTATCGAATGTAGAACTTTCAAGGTTTAAAAAAAAAAAGAAACTTATGTACGCCACTCACGCTACGGTCTACCGGAGATGTTACCTGTACAGGTTTGCCTGAACAGGTCGGTAGCGTGAATGGGGACGTCCGGTGTACCGGAGCTCTTTCTTCCAAAACTTTTTTGGTTGTATCTGATGGCGCCATTTTTGCGGGTGTTGAAAACGTGCTAAAAACGTGGCAATACGATGCGACGACCGTCCAGGACAAATACTAGAAAACAACTGAGCAAATGACCGGAGTACATGCACACACGCACAGGTATACAGGTACACAGGTATACAGGTCGATCAAAAATATTGTTTTTCGAATTTGCTCCGGTCGCCTGTACAGGTAAAGAAAACTGCACAGGTCCATTGCCATACATCTCCGGTCTACCTGTTCAGGTAGACCTGAACAGGCAGACCTCTCCGGTAAACCGTAGCGTGAGTGGCTAGCATAAAGGACAATATTATAATAAAGAAAAGTCGTACTTGTCAGAAAACGATATTTAATTTCCCAATCATTAAATTACAGGTTTCGCCGAATAACAGGTTATGAGCCCAGGTTTAGAAATGCGTTAAAAAATTTTTCCTTTTCCCGATTCTCAACTTTGTTTTCTTATAGAACAATTGCTAACGAGTTGCTTGTTATTTTGATATAAAGTAATTTATTGTCAATTGTTTTTCTATTAAGTAATTAAGTGTTTGTTATATTTTTGTATTTTCAATAAGAACTAGACAGCAAAAATATCGAGTGTTGGGTAGTTTATTTCAATAAAAATATAAGCAACAAGTAATCCCAACATTGGTGACCCCGATGTTGATCGATTTTCTAAGATTTTCGACATTTTCTCAGATCTCTTATTCGCTGAGATTTCCTAAAATTTTTTCAAATTTCCCCGGATTTCGCCAGAGGATGCCTCCTTGAATGACGGCCTATATTTGAAGCTATCAGTTATTGACAAAAAATTAAGCTATATTATGTACTATACCTAACTGTGTTGTTTGCTACGCTCATTTGACTTTTATCCATCGCTATAATAGTTACGACCCCGCCATCCACCAGGGGACGAGAAATTATCAATTCATGGGTAAAAATTAGTATTATATCATAATTAACAAAAATTTATCAAAATTTTAAGTTAAACGTAAGTAGTACCTACTGCATTTGATAAATAGAAAACATTTAAAAATGAAAAAAAAATAATAGAATTGGAATAAACAAATTTTTTCACTTTGCTGGACTATTCTATGGGGTTTTTTGACACTCCTAAGCTCCCCCCCCCCTTTCTATTTTTAATTTTAGTCTTTTTAAACAAGCACATCGAAATTTTTAGGACGAAGTTCCTTAACGCGGCTTATTAACTTTTACGGTAGGACCAAAACGCAGAAATCGTCACGCGAATTAGAACCATTCGCCGCCATAATGGTTTATTGTTTTGTTTATATCTGTGAAAAATCGTAAGCATTATTTGATTTTTTCTCATTGATTTGATTTTATCATTGATATCCCCCACTTCCGTTTTTATTTAATCTGGTAGATATGTACACATCCGACGATCGGTCGAGTATGGTATTCTTTTTGATGTAGAGAGATGTAATCTATTTTTATTTATTTTTTCCATAATAAAATAATTTGAAATTTTATGGGAGATGCTTGGTCGATGAGTATTTATTAATTTACCGCTGCTACCGGTTTCTCTTGTCGTTTGTGGCTGCGAATTATGGTTTATTATTCGAAACCTATCGTAAATTAGATTTTCTAGTCAAGTAACCCGACGGCACACTTTCTTGCTGGCGCTGTTGCACTCGAATGCAAAACGAGCCAATAAATGTCGCTTATAATTCGCTAACGGTTTATGGCCAGTTCACTTAACTTTCCTAACGTTAATAATAATTATTAATAGAAGTTAATTTTTTGTTGATACAAAATTTCTTACTGGCACAGTAAGTTTTAATTGGCCAAGTGCTGCTACCAGGGGCGAACTGGTTTTTTAGGGCATACAATTTTCATTATAAGTCACTGAACCCAAATAAGTTGCAGAGCATAGCATCGGGTCAAGGGGCTTTTTATCGGTTCACCTGTCCGACTTTCCAACGCCGCGAAGAAATTTTGGGGCCGATTAGAGTGGACCCGAAATTAAATAAATTTGATTGATAAAAAAAATGAAAACTTGTCACTTACGAATTACTTGGGTATACAAAAGTCGTGAAAAAAAATAATAAAAATTGATAGATTTTACCCTGAATTATTTAACAAACGCTTTCATCATCAATCAACGTCAAGACGCTTTGAGCAAACTTTGTACTATATTAAATTCCACTTAACGTTTATTTTACGGCTTTATAATCCAAGTCTTTTTATTAAACGCTCGCGAATTCTTTTTGTTTTGGTTTAGTTAAGCGTCCTCTGGCGACTGCGTCCGGTAACATTTAATCATAATAAACTACATTCGATTGATAACAATTTTATTTCCGTATCGATGCTGTTAATCGATTATCGATAGATATTTAAACAAACTTGTTTACAAATTTATCTTATTATTTACGGAAGACGATTGAGATTGTTATGTAAATAATGATTGTCCATCTCACTTTGACGACTTGCGTCGTTAAGTGTGTCGTAACATTAAACCAGCCCGCACAATAAACAACTCGAAAGCTTTCGGTCCGCACCCCGTAAACTTCACCCCACCGCCAGCTCTTTCAGTTGGTAAGTCCGACGAGAAGTACGTACCAAGGTAACAAAATCATAAGCATCACACACAAAAATGCGGTCATCCCTAACACCAAACTGGTTTTCTCTAGCTTTTCCGGCCATTCCTTCACTTCTTGTAGTTCGTGCTCGTTTCTATTAAATTCTTTCACTTCAACGTCGCAACGGAATTTTACCCTTAAAAATTGTTTTCGTTAGCGTCACGCAAGTTTTCACTTTTTTTTTGCTTACCTCAATTTCGAGTGCTCGGCCTGATCCCGTCGCCAAAACAAAGAGCCGGAATTTCTGCGGTCCAAAATCCATTGAGGTTCCGGAACGGAAAGATTTTCCATTTTTGCAACTCGCTTCTGCAAGATTCCAATCGATATTGTTGTGATCGTCCTGAAATTTATATAAAAGTGATCGTCGAACGTACTTATCTCAGGACAAAGTCTGCATCTGCGTTGTATATGTGTTCCTCGTGTTGACGAAATTTTAGAAAGTTTTCATTATCTGCAATCGAAAATCAGTGTTATCGGCACTGCACTCGGTAAAAATGAGACTAGAATACACGAGGGTCAAAAATACTTTTCGGTAGCAATGGTATAATCATAATTTATTTACTAACAAACGTCATAAAAATTACTTATAATAATACTATTATCGCCTATACGGTTACGGCTCGAAGTAGAACTCTCTCGTATCGGGTCGACCCCGAATTGCATTTGCATCAAGGCCGGCCCTGCCGAAAAATTACAATATTTCATCGTTCGCAAAATTGCTTTTCTGGTGTAATTTTTTTTTTAAGTTTTCCACCAACTCGCACGCAATTTAACGAAGTTTCGTTTGCCATTAAAAAGTTTTTGTATTTCGTAACGAAGTAACGAGTTTCTCTTTTGCACAGTAAATTACCTGTTAGTTTGATATGGACGGGATCGACTTATTCGTAGGGTGATTTACTCGTAAGCTTCACTGTTACTATAGAGACTAGAATCCGCCTTAAAACCTGTCCTATCAGAGATTTATCTCGACGAGAAGGTTTACGTTCAAGTGCGTAAACTTAAATCAATTTTTATTGTTTATTATCGCTCCCGAAAGTAAACATCCAAACCGTTTTTACCTTTAAAACCAAATCATCGTTCCAAATTTATTTACATCATCGTCGACTTTCTCTAATACTTGAGCGGCCCACTTTTTTTTAAACGGAAGTCGAATCGACGAGGTTAGTATTTAATTTTCAAATTCGTCGTTAAAATTATTTTAGACCGCTGTTGCGTAGGACGACCTCTAGTTTGATATGTCACATGACATGGTTACTACGATTCAATTTTTAACCCCACACCGTTTCACCCCATCCGTACCCATCTTCCACTCGAGAGAACAAGCAAACCAAACTTTGTTTTACCTTAGCCGTGTCGATTTTTTAACCAAATCTAATTTCACTTTTGTTAACTCAATCACACAATAATAATGGCGTGTCACTAATGAATGATCTTGGTTAAGGTGGATTGAGTTTGTGTTAATAATTCAACGCTCATGCGCTCGTGTATGTGTAATAAATTTACATAAACCAGCTAGCTTTATTGCTTTTTATCATAATTAATTTTCTTTTCTTTTTTTTTTTACTTTGTACATTCGACTCGACGAGTAGAGCGGTTCCGGACCCTTCGCTCTCGATCAAGAGGCGCTCAGAGGTCACTAAATCAATTGTTACGTCGAAGTGGAGCAAAACAAATGCAAATCGCAGGCAAATGTCTATAATTTCCGAGTCGTCGAGATAAAAGTGGCGAGGAAGAAACAAGGAAACAATTGTAATAATTTGCTTAATGGATATCTAGTACTTATTCGGCTGTCGTCCTCTCCTTCCCTCTCACGGCTTCCTTGTGCAAAAGTTTAGTGAAACTAGGTACATTATTCCTTTGTTTAATAATTTACGGAACTTGTGCACGTAGTAGACAAGTGTAATTTAGTGCGAACGCAATTATTCTACCGGTAATTGAAAATAAAGCTACACAACGGTGTACTATTTCAGAACAATAACGGAAAACAAAATCGCTTTAATTACGAACCGACACGACCAAATATCATCAAACGCTCTACATTTCGACTAATAACTGCAAATTATTTCTTCTCTTCTTTTTTTTCGATCTAAATGTTCCGTTTGAGCGATGGTTACCACGCACTGGACCTGAATTCGCGAATTCCACCTTTAAGATCATAACCGAAGGGATGATCTGAATTACAGCTGGGAATTCGGAATAGTCGATTATTCAAAGTTTTAGCCCTGGCTGCAACGTATTAGTTTTACTGTACATTTGAATGCATTTTACTAATTCCTATATTGACAAATAATGTGAACCTGGTATGCGCAATTCACCAGCTACAATCAAAACTGTGAGTTTGAATGATTCGAACATTAAAAATTCTCTGCATAAATTCTTACTATAAGAGGTCCTAGCCCAATCCTTGGACAAATTATATATTATAATTTACACCGATTAAACGTGAAAACTCGAAAACGAAGGCATTTTCTAAAAATTGAGAGCGAAAGAGGCTGCTCGTCAATAGGTATAATAACCGAATATGGTTATAGCAGATCGAACTTTTAGTCTATATATCTCATTCATCGCGTTTTATCAAGCTTCAAACTTTTTTTGTACACTGTTTTATTTCCAAAACGAAAGCCTAAATCGAAAATTTGAACTGGTTCATACATACTTGAATTGAATTTTCTTAATCCCGCGATTGTTTGCCGTTCCTCGAGCTTTGAAAATCTCTTTAATTTTTCGTTCCTTTGTTTAAAAATTCACAAACGTTCTCTTTTATCTACCGGCATTTTTTTCTGTTTGCCAACGTTTTGTTACGCCACTGCACCAAATTTAAATATTTGCTTATTCTTTGATGTTGACAAAGTATAAATTGTTTATCACTTATGAGAATTTTCTAAATTGTTTGGCTTTGACGATAAAAACATACCGAGTACGGTTTTAAGTGAAATATTTTAAATTGCAAAAAACTTGTACGGCAGTCAGCATCTTGGAACAGCGCGCAACAAATCTTCAATATTTATTTACAATCAAATGTCAATCGGCGGCTACGGTGCTCCTTGCCGTTTCGATTTATTGCCATCGGTAAAATTTATCGTGCGAATTAAATTAATGTGTGTCGTCTCAAATTTATTTTTATTTCTAAATTGAAAGCGCCTGAGCGATTTTTTTCGACGCGCCGCCGCCACCATACTACCCAATGTATTTTATAGAAAAACCTACCAATAACGAAAATCAAGTACGATTTTACGTGGTGTCTGTTAGTTGTTGTCGTCAGTTCTAATTTCGTATTTTTGTTTCAGTTGCCACCCTTGGGAACATACAATGAAAAGGTGAGTAACTGTTTTCTTTTCGAAATCACCCCGTATGCGGTTATGTTTCTATTTTCTCGAAACAAACGGTTTTAGGTTATTTAATATTTATTTTTGTTTTTTTTTCCTTCGACGATGCTGGGAATTTATCGACGTTTTCGTAATTTTCATTTTTTCGGAAAAGCGTGAATTTATGGGGTCACGTCAGAAATATTTGTTTTGTTGGCGATTTTGTAGAACTCTATATTTCCATCGTGACAATTCAGACCGTCAGATGTCGCCACCGCAATTGTTTATAACAATAAATTTTGTTGTTTATAAAAGTTTCAAGGATAAACGCGAACTCATCGTTCCATAATTCATTGCTTATTTTAAAACACTTCCTGACTATTTCTCCTTGACTTAATTCTTTTATTGCACAAATAAATTTTGTTTTTTATATTCCGTTCGGCAAATTATTGGCGACAGATTTAAAATTGCGAATTAAATTAAAACCAAGTACAGGGCACCGAAGAGGCCAAATTAAGTGCGGCCAAAAATTTGGAATTTTTAGTTCTACTTAGCTGGTTTTGATTACGCGCAAGGACATTGATCCGCTCTCAATTTTTTATAAAAATATTTTCTCCCATAATCGCAGCATTTCCTTGTTTATTTTAGCGAGATTTTTAATTTTTAAACTAGAACTGGAAACTTTCAGATAAGCCGGCGAAATAAATATGTTCGTCGATAACTTACTGGGGCATATCGGAAAGGCTCCGAAGTAAATTTAAAAAAAAATCAACAAATTTATTTAGATGCTTTTTTTCGTTTGCACAGAGACGGACGTTTTGACCCAATTAACCCTCTCTTAACCCTTATGTTAATACCCAAATTAACCGACGTTGTTTAGCACCCGGGGTACCCGGGTACCCATTTATAGTAATATTCAAATTTTTAATATTTCAGTAAAGGGAAGTGTTTTAAAATATTATTTTATATTAAATATACATTGTCATTGAGTATCTAAAAAACTTTGAGAAGAAAAAATGCTGTATAAATGTGCTATAAACTTACTATAAAAAGACGACGAAAAACGCGCAAGAGCTGTAACGAATGTCAACTGCCGGTTTGTGATGAGCATTCAACAAATATTATAAAATGTATGGAATGCAATAAATACTATTATTTATAAAGAAATAACTGTAATGATTCTCTATTCTTACAATAAAATTTACTTCCATGCGTTAATAAAAATAATTTTAAAAGTATCTTGTAGAAATTCCGTTGTGGGTACCCGGGTACCCGGGTGCGAATGCAGCGATGGCTGAACTTTAAACTAATTTAAAAAAATATATAATAATAATAATAATAAGTTGAATTCATGTTTTGCTTGATTTTGAGCTAAATAACGACGATCCGGGAGCTCAAAATAAAAATTTAATTTTTTTTCAGTTATTTTCATGCAAATACAACACGGAGGGTACCCGGGTACCCGGGTATTAACATAAGGGTTAAAACGACAAGACTAGATTGCGCTCGTTTATTCTCATAAATTAAATTTACGATAATTAATTACAATTTATATTTCGTGATAAAAGAAGCAATGCAAGTACAGAGTACATTATTAAAACTGTAACAGGAGACATTTGCGATTAAATTGTAATGGTTAATGGGTAATCACAAACTGGTCATGTTTACCAACAATAATCCTGACAACTTTCGGCTTCTTATCAAAATCTGGCTAGTGTCGCAATCGAATTAATATTATTGTTTCAATAAATAATTATGCTCGATTGTGGTATTGGTCAAAAGATGGATTATTATTATTATTATTCCTCATTTTTTTCGAATCTCCGCCACTTGACTTTTTTATTCGTCGAAATTAATCTAATATTACAAAGGTTTTCCATTTTGCAAAATCGTAAATCGAGATCTGGTGTTATTAAAAAAAAACTTGAGCTTTGAGTTCGGGACGCATTTCGGACATTAATTATCGTTTTCGTCGTTTGTCCGATTAATCAAGAATGCTTTGTTGGATTTTGAACAATACGGCATCGCTAGAGTTTCCTTTTCGAAGGATATTATTTATTTGTTGCAGTCGTTCAATTTAATTAATTAAATTCTATTTAATTTCGGAGAGTGGCGGACGGGCGGTAGAAATTTAAAAAGTAAAGAAAACTGCGATCGTGGGGAAACGGTGTTGGAAGTCGTCGAGGGTGGGGTTTCCGGTGCGTGTTGCGGTTTATCGTGGTCATTTCAAGAACAAGAACGGCCGAACTGATTTACTTCAGATTTTAGGAAAAAGAAATAATAAAATTGACAAAAATCAAATTTTTCACCTGGGAAAAGCTCCTCCAACTTTCCACAGCTAAACCGTCAACCGACATTTGCCGCGCTTCAAAAAATTCAAAATTTTTACAATAAAATCAATCTTTTCAACATAAAAAATTTGCAATAAATTTACAGGGCATGGTCGAGATCCCTGTTTTCCGACTCGATGCATGTTGTGAATTACCAATAATTTGCTTTTGATTTTCTTCATATTAATTAGTAGGTACTATAATCTACATGCATAATATAATAGTACATAACGTAGCTTCCCCTACGTTAATTGACATACTAAGATCAGAAGTTTTATTCACTTTCTGCTCGATCCCCGTAAAGTTATTTTTGATTTTCCGAAGTTTTGCTTTTTGCTCCGAGTCGTTAACGGTAAAGAGGTGTACCCAATTGCCCGAAACGCACTAATGAAAATTTAAAGATAATTTGGAGATAAAATTTATTATATGTAAACTTCCTCGTGCCTAAGTGAAACATAAATTTAATATTAAGTTCAAAATGCCAAGTATAAAGTAGTTATTTCAACAAAGCGAGGCGTTTTATATTTGTATTTGCTAACTCCACGAGGCATCAAGGACATCGCTATTTTGAATAAGTTTTATCATCCTATTTGATGCTAATTTTTACAACACAACACTGGCAGTTGTATCGTACGGTTTTTTCT